>CAUYQV010002068.1:0-33000 GCA_963574575.1 Galagoides demidoff | reverse complement strand
AATTGATTTGTAGATAATGCTTTTGTTTCCTCATAAAATTGATATATTTGTCCCAATGTTATCTTCAATGATTATGTCAATGTTTTGCCTATAGTTGATGTTCTGTAAATATTCATGGAATAAAGGAGCCTGAAATAAAAATATATATATATAATACCTCTTGAATGTCTTGATGTATTAGGCATTTTGCATTCTTCATCTAGACTAGTTTTTGCAATAATACCTCAAGGGAGATATTATAAATTCCATTTTATTGGTAAGGAAATGGAGAAGTCAAGGAACTTGCCCAAGTCTGCATAGTTAGTGACAGGATTTGAACTCAGATCTGTCTGGTGACAAAAGCTGCAATCTTCTCAACACTGTACCTCTCCATTTGAAGACAAAAGTACTACAGAAACCCAGTTACTTAATTTGCTGAATATGGCCTTAAGCCTCATGTGTCAGAGGGGAATCCTATAATGCTTTTCATGCCTCCCTCAGCCATAGCCCCCCATTCTGAATAAAGTGGACAGAAATGATTCCTCAATTCTGGATTTTTTTTTTTTTTTTGGTGAAACAGGGTCTCACTTTGTCACCAGGCTAGAATGCAATGGTATCATCATATCTTACTGTAACCTCAAACTCCTGGTCTCCAGTTCTACTCTGCCTTGGCCTCCTGAGCAGCTAGGACTAGAGATGCCCACCACCATGTCTGGCTAATTTTTCTATTTTTTTTTTTTTTTTTGTAGAGACAGGGTTTCACTTGTGCTGGCCTCAAGGAATCCTCTGCCTCAGCCTCCCAAAGTGTTAGGATTACTAGCAAGAGCCACCATGCCAGGCCCCAGGCACTGTTCTTTAAGTCACAAATGAACAGAGCTTGTGTTGAGTCAAGGGTAGCCATCTTTCAGTTGGATCTGAAGGTGTGACCTCTGAGGTGCTCTGCGCTGAAAGGACTCAGGCTGACAGGGATGTTCCAGACATTAGAGTGACTAGTTGACCCATTGAGAGCCCCTCTCTTAGGGAATGCAGATATGAAAGATATATACAGAGGACAGATATGTGCAGTGAAGTGGCCCAGTGGCCCAGAACCCAGGAGGTGCTCAGGGAGACAGAAGTAAGCAGAGCCACATGGAGGAGGGGAAAGTAAGATAACAGGCAGGCAAGGCTATGACAGAGAGAAGCTAAGTGGTGGAAGTGGCAGATGCTTTGCTTATTTTGTGTAGTGCTCTTGAGGCATCAGTTGTGAAGAGTAGTGGTTCTGGGAACAATTTCCTCTCCTTCACTTATGTACAAATCCTTATATCATGTTCCACCACCCAAGGAAACTACAGTATACTCTTGTTCTTGCAACCTGAAAGAGGCTATCTAATCTACACTCCTGGGAATCTAGACCACACAGAGTGGTGGTACACAAGGCACAGGCTTGCACTCAGACCCTAGGTCTTGAGTTCTATATTTGGTCCTCTTGGTGTGTGCATGTCAATGTGGGGACAAGGAATGAAAATACATTTTGTGGGAGTTCCCAGTGGTGATGTACATAAGGAGAACCAGAAATGGTTCTTCATGAAGCTGAAAGAGGGTCACAGGATCAAAAGAATTTCTTTTAGTAATCAAGTATCTGCACCATGTGTGTTAGTGAATCATGGGTATGCTGGGTGCTGCTAGATACTTAAGGTCTTGGGGACACAACGCTTGTGAGCTACATCCATCATTAGGCTGTTATGAGATCCTAAACCACACCCATGGGAACAGCCAGACAATCCCTGCCCTCCCTGGCTATACTCCCATGCCCACCACTTTAGGTTCTCATCTTGTTCACCAAGCTTAGAGTTAAAAGGTTTATCACATGTTGCAATGGGGGAAAAGGATATGGGAGAACAGGCATTTCCACCCACGACTGGTGAGAGGGTCAAGTGGAACAACTACCTTGGAGAATAGTTTATCATTATCTGTCAAAAATTTAAATCATGGCTGGGCGCCTGTAGCTCAGTGCTTAGGGAGCTGACCACATGCTGTGGGGCTGGTGAAAAAAAAAAGAAGCTGGGCATTGTGGTGGGCGCCTATAGTTCTAGCTACTAGGAAGGCTGAGGCTAGAGAATTGCTTGAGCCTGAGAGTTTGAGGTTGCTGTGAGCTATGATGCCACAGCACTCTATCAAGGGTGACAAAGTGAGACTCTGTCTCAATAAAAAAAAATTAAATCACATTCCTGTTTACTCAATAATTCTACTTCTAGAGATTTACACTATAGATATAACGCACATGATGATACATGAACAAAAATATACATTGGAGTACTATGTGTAACAGTAAAATACTGGCAAAACCTTTTTCAACAGAAGACAGATCAGATAAATTATGGTTTAGCCACATGATGGAACATTCTACAGCCATTAAGAAGAATTATGTTTCTAAGACATGTGCTGATATTGAATGTTCTCCAAGATATAGCGTTAGGTGAAAAGAACAAAGTGCAGAATGCTGTATGTATTATGCTATCAGTTCTGTTAAAATCTTTATTTTTTTGAGACAGAGTTTCACTTATTAGCCCTCGATGGAGTGCTGTGAAGTCACAGCTCACAGCAACCTCCAACTCCTTGGGCTTAGGCGATTCTCTTGCCTCAGCCTCCCAAGTAGCTGGGACTACAGGCGCCCGCCACAACGCCCAGCTATTTTTTTGTTGCAGTTAGGCCAGAGCTGGGTTTGAACCCATCACCCTCGGTATATGGGGCCGGCACCCTTTGAGCCACAGGTGCCACCCTAAAATCTTTCTCTTTTTTCCCCTCCCTCCTCTTCTCCCTTCCTTTCTCCCTTTCCCTTCACACACATGTATACACACATACTCACACACACTAGTATATGCATAGGTCATTTATGGAAGGACACATCAGACACAACTGGTATCTGTGATTGCCTCTTGAGAGGGAAGCCATTTAAGTGGGAGTGAGGGATGGTTAGGGGAGGTAGGAGAATTACTTTTTTCACTAAATACTCTCATACACTGTTAAATTTCTCTTATCACGTGCAAATATTACATTTTGCATTTAAAAATGTAAGCGTAAGGGCTGGAAGTGGTGGCTCATGCCTGTAATCCTAGCATTCTGGGAGGCCAAGGCAAGAGGATTGCTTGGGACTAGGAGTTCAACACCAGCTTGAGCAACATAGCAAGGCCCTGTCTCTACAAAATATAGAAAAAAACAGCAGGGTATGGTGGTGTGTTCTTGAGCCCAGGAGTCTGAGGTTGCTGTGAGCTATGATCATGCCACTGCACTTTAGTCCAGGCAACAGAGTGAGACCCTGTCTCCAAAAAGAAAAAAAAAGTACAAGTCAAAAGCAACAGCAATATTAATTGCAGAAGTCTTCATTAATAGGGGATTAAATAAATAGTGACCTATCTGTACTAACGAAAACTCTATGGCCATAGAAAGAGGATATATTTTGCCATAGAAAAATGTCCAGAGACATATTAAGTTTAAAAAAATCAAGCTCTGTATAAAATGTTTAACATTCTTGAGATACTCTACTAAGAAGAATATGTTCCAGCTCCATGCAGGTAAACATAAAAGACACAAAGTCTCCCTCTTATTTTACAGCTGCATAGTATGCCATGGTATACATATACCACAATTTGTTTATCCATCCATGGGTAGATGGGCATTTAAGCTACTTCCACAACTTCACTATTGTGAATTGGGCTGCAATAAACATTCTGGTGCAAATGTTTTTGTTGTAAAATGATTTTTGTTCATCGGAGTAGATACCCAGTAATGCAACTGCAGGATCAAACAGTAGGTCAACTTTTATTTCCTTGAGAATTCTTCATACTTCTTTCCAAAAAGGCTGTATTAGTTTACAGTCCCACCAGCAGTGTAGAAGTGTTCCTTTCTCTCCACATCCACGTGAACATCTGCAGTTTTGAGATTTTGTGATGTGGGCTAATCTTACTGCAGTTAGGTGATATCTCAAAGTGTATGAAACCAATTATATAAACACTTACACATTCATATAAATGATAAAATACAAAGATAGTCCAGAAAGGAAGAGGGGAGAGGAGGGAGAGCAGAGGGGAGGGTGGAGGGTGAGTGAAGGGAAGGTATTTGGCAGGGTCTTACCTAATGTACACAATGCAAGGGTACATTTCAAAACAACTAAGAGTATATTATAAAAGTTGTACAACAAAAATAAGTAAGTGAGTTTACATTAATTAGTTTGATTTAAGCATTCCATATTATATATCAAATCATTACATTATACCCTATAAATACAGTTATGATTTAATAAAAATTAAGCAAAAATATAAAAAGAATAAAATGTATACCAGAATCCCATTTACATAAAAATATAGGAATACATACATGTATGCAGGCATATTCATAGGAAAAGGCCTGGAATGATATACACCCTGCTGTTAATAGTATGTAGTTTTTGAAAGAGGTTGGAACAAGAATCGGCTGCTGGGAGGGGCAACAGTGGAGTTAAAGGCAGACTTCCATTGTTTACTCTAATGACTTGTTGATTTACTTTCTTTTGTATAATGAGTCTATATTTTATTTTACAATAAAACATATAAATGATAAATAACTTATGGAGAAGAAAAGCCCTGCTCTTAGAGGAACCTGCATTCTAAAGCCACCATGCTGGCTTATTGAACTTCCTTCTCCTTATGCCTCCTGACCAGACACCTCAAACAAGCCCTTGGGAATCCTCCTGCCTGTGAGTGAGTATTGCAGGGACTCATCCGGAGGTTGGGAAACTGCCTTGAGACATTCTTTATTTGGTCATCTTGTATTGTTAGTTAATTTTCATGGAATCATTTAACTAAAATGTAGATATCACTTTCTCATTTAGAAAGCACTTCCCCAACTATGGCCCCATCTGAGCCTCCCCTCCACGTGATAAGGTAGGTAAGGCAGGCATTCTTCTTATTTTGTTGATGAGCAATCTGAGGGGTAGGGAGGTTTCTTGTTCAAGGTGACACAGTGCAAAGTGGCCAAGAGGGATGGACCTAGTTCCTCCTGACTCATCTAGAACACCTGCTTTGGTCCATAGAGGATAGGAACTATTTTCAATGATTCTGCACACACTAAAGGGGCAAAGAGGAAGTCATCAGCATTTGAACAGGACACTTAGAAGAAGACAGATGGTCAGCCAACCAAAGGGTTTACAGTAGGACTTGCCAAGTGTTTAGGTCAGGGCTGCATGCTGGAGGGAAATTAAGGCCACCTTCATGGGAGGCCAAATGCACCAAACAATGAGAATATGATCAAGTATGAAATGGAGGTGATTTGAGGTGGTACTCAGATAAGCCTTTTTTCTTAAATCAGATATTTACCCTGTAGCTTTGGGCAAGTAGAAACTTCAAAAAGGGAGGATATTTTTTAAAAAATTAGAAAATAGTACAGAGAATAAGCAACATTTGTGACACTAGTGTATGGATGACTGAAATTCAGGAAACCTTGCCATAAGCCAGTCAGGCTAAGAGCTGGGCCTCTGGCATTCGAAGTGGTAGTGTCTGCCTGAGGCAGGGGAGGTACTGCAAGGAGTAGAGAAACACCAATCTGGCCAGGAGAAGCCAGATGAGTCCCCTTCTCCCCAAGGGGGAGAAGACTTGAAAGCTCCTTTCCAAATCTCTAGCCAGGCTAGATTCTGGAGGCTTTTGAGAGCCAGTCTGGGAAGCATGGGCTAGATCAGGAGTCGTTCCAATTCTTGTGTGTAGGAGGAACAAAATGAAAGTGGCACTTCGGAAAGTCATTCTGTCAGTGATGTGCAAGATGGACTGAAGCAAGCCTGAAAACAGCCCTAGAAGATGTCACCAAGTTGCTAATGCCCAGGAGAGTCAGGCCTTGAAGCTAAAGTCAAGACTCTTTCACAGAGACTCACATGGGAGTTGTGCTTTGTCATGTTTTGTTTAAGGTGTCAAGAAAAAATATCTAAAACTTAACAACAAGGCAAAAAAAATCACTGAACACTCTTTCAAGAAGCATCCTCCCTATGTGACTGCTTGACTTAACTATTCACTATGGATTAAGTCCCAGATTTAAAGTTAATAGTTAATTTACAGAAAATTCCTAAATTGCAAATGATTTTTGTCTGGTAGAAATAAAAACTAATTCTGTGCAGCAGGAAAGGCAGCCCCAAAGGTTACAGTTACGTTAATCCTGCAGAACGTCACAGTTTTACATCCATTTTTTAAATCTTATTTTATTATTCCTTTGAAGCCTTTCATATCTTTCTTCTTACTATTTTTTCTGTTGCAGTAAAATATATATCAGATGAAATTTACCACTCTAAATGTTTTGTTTTGTTTTGTTTTGTTTTTTTAGACAGGGTTTTGCTCTGTCACCTAAGCTAGAATGCAGTGACTCACTGCAACCTCATACTCTTGGGCTCAGGTGATCCTCTTGCCTCAGTCTCCCAAATAATAAGGCCTACAGAAGTATACCATCACACCTGGCTAATTTTTCTACTTTTTGTAGAAAGAGACCTTGCTATGTTGTTTGCTGGTCTTGAACTCCTGGCCTCAAGCAATCCTCCTACCTTAGCCTCCCAAAGTACTAGGATTACAGGCATAACCCACACCACAGCCAGCCCATTTTAATCATTTTTAAGTGTACAATTCAATGACATTAATTATAGTCACAATGTTATACCACCATCACCAGTCTTAGTTTTCAAAATTATTTATCATACCAAACAGAAACTCTGTACCCAACAAGCAGCAACTTCTTATTTCTCCTTCCTCCTAGCTCCTGGTAACTTCTAATCTACTTCCTGCCCCTATGAATTTGCCTATTATAGATATTTCATATGAGTGGAATCATATACTAATTGGTCCTCTGTGTCTCGCTTCTTTTAGTTAGTGTAATGTCTTTTTTTTTTTTTTGAGACAGGGCCTCAAGCTGTCCCCCTGGGTAGAGTGCCGTGGCATCACAGCTCACAGCAACCTCCAACTCCCAGGCTCAAGCGAGTCTCCTGCCTCTGCCTCCCAAGTAGCTGGGACCACAGGTGCCCACCACAACGCCTGGCTATTTTTTGGTTGCAGCCTATTGTTTGGTGGGCCCGGGCTGGATTGGAACCCGCCAGCTCTGGTGTATGTGGCTGGTGCCCTAGCCACTTGAGCCACAGGCACCAAGCCAGTGTAATGTTTTCAAGACGCATCCATATTGTAACACATGTTAGAACTTGATTCCTTTTATGGCTGAATAATATTCCACCATATGTATATACCACATTTTATTTATCTATTCATTTGTTGATGGACATTGGGTTGTTTCTACCTTTCAGTTATTCTGAATAACTAAATCTGAACATTTATGCACACATATCTGTTTGAGTTGCTGTTTTCAAATCTGTTCTGTTAAAATCTTTCTCTTTTTTCCCCTCCCTTCTCTTCTCCCTTGGATATATACCTAGAAGTGGAATTGATGAGTTATATGGTAATTCTATAAATTTATGTTTAACTTTCATATCATTTTAAAAACCAGCTTTACCTTAACGCTGGTTCCATCATCAGTGAGTTAAATAAATCTTCAACATGTGATCACTATATATTCGAATGAGAGTTATATTTTTAACCTTGCAAAAATTATACTTTGATAGGGTGATTTATTATTTACCTTGCTAATTTTTAAAGCATAACATTGATCTTGCACCCCACTCTGGCCCCCATCACTTATTATACACGCACTACGAAGAAGTAAAGGAAATGAATAGAAATTAAGGCCCCCTTGCTTAACTGATGAGCATGGTATTTTGGTAGTTTCAAAGACAGAGTAAATTTTAATTAGGGTCCTGTGCCAGTGATGGGAAGTGAGGTCAGGCATGGCCACAAAGTATGTGCACCTTTGTTTTCTTTGGAAACATATGAAAACTTTTCTCCTGTCTTCATAGAACAAATGTTGGTTCTCTACAGTGTTATAGCTTCTACTAGGAAAACTCTTACAGAAAAGCTTTGTTTTAGGTTAACTCTGAGATCAGGCAGACCACATTGAAACACATTGGGAAAGATGCTAAAATTTTTTTGTTTTATTCAGCCTCAAAATTTTCCTTCATTGCATCTGACAGGAATAGAGGCCCTGAGGAATCTTTTAGGCAGGGAAGGAAGAGAAAAAAGGGGCTTGGTCTGGAGTTTGAGGAGGGCTCAAAGGTGAGAGAGAAGGCATAGTCTAGAGGTAGTGGGGAGGGAATAGGGAGCAGCTGCCCTGCTTGAGATCCTCAAAGGGGATTTTTAGTTGCTTCTGAATGGCCCTTTGTTCAGACTATACCACCCACCCTCCAATAAACCTCATACATTTTTAATGTTTTAAACAAAGAAAGTCTTGCTTTGAATAAGGCTGAAAACATTTTAAAACCTGTATTTCCCTCCCCTCACAGTTCAAAAGGAACTAAGTGGATTTTGATTACAATTTTCTCACTTTGGGACAAGCTATGGGAGAACAGATGAGTTTGTGCAATGGAAAAATTTCACAGGTGGTTAAGAAGGTCTAGGAAAAAAGAAAACCAGAATAAAAAAGAATGTCACTGTTATAAATATAATCCAAGTATATCTATTTCGGAAAGCATACCAGGCAGGTTAAGAAAATAAAAATAAAAGCCTACTTTATTCTGACACTCTTATTTTGCTATCTTGCAGGGCTGGGTCAAAATGTAATATATGTCATAAACACTTTGCAAATTGCAAAAGACTACATTTGTCTTTGAGAGGGGCTGGATGGTGTAGGGGAGAAAGCAGACTGTGCTGGGGGTTGTCCTGGCCTGGGGGGGTCTGACCTATATTGAGGTCTAAAGCAAATCCCTGATCTCGATTTTCACATGCATAGACAGAGGGCAATAATTTGTGCTTTAAAGAGCTGTAGGAAGGGTCATATGATAAAGCCTCAAAGAAAAGCAAGAACGAAGTGCTATGGAAGCATGGTCTTTGGTACACTTCATAGGTGTAGCACTCACCACATTGTTCCGAAGGAATAGTCTCTTTACATATTTGTTGCCCCAGTTTTACCAGAAGTTCCCTGTGACTTGATCACCTCTGTGTCCTCTTTGCCTTTTAAGCACAATGCCTGGAACATCAGACCCAGTCATTCTTTCTTCTGACAAACATTTATTAGGCCCTTCTAGTCAGCAACTCTTGATAGCGACATTCTACCCTCCAAACCACCATTCCCTTCTTGCTGCCCCTCCAGCCCTGAAGCTCCAAGAGCTCTGATCAGACCCTGTGGTGGACACTGTGGTATGTGTCCAGATTCTCTTTCAGGACTGAAGGCCTGATGTCTTTAGATGCTGAGAGTGCTCCTAGCTGACAGCCCTCTTTGGAAAGTGCCCAGCTGCCTTACCCAAGGTTATGCTCCTTCCCTGGGGGCAGGCTGCATCTATAGACTGGTCCCCTCATCCTGACTGGAATAGCTCTGAAGGGACAACATACCTTCAGAGCTCGCCAAGGTATCAACTGAGGCTGTCATTAGAACGGTGTCATAGCCCAACTTCTCCCTCAAAGAGATCCCAGATGGTAGTCCCAAGGTACCCCAATACATTTTCTACATGGGGCCTGCAGTCTCCAGGCTGTGTTTGTGGCTTATGCCGGCTTTGGCTTGGCATCTGAGAGGCCCCAATTCTGAGGGATTCCAGGTGCTGCAACACTATCCGGGGCCCATTCCCTGTCACAGGCCTCATTTGCAGTCACATTTCTCTCTCTCTCTCTCTCTCTCCCCCCTTCCTCCCTCCCCCACTCAAGGTTTACTTATAAAATGCATTTCAGCCTTTTGTCTGGAGATGACATCTTCCAGTAATTCACAAAAATGGTGAACACAAAGGGAAACAGGAGAGGCATCTGATACGTGTTCTCTAGGCCTTTTAGAAAACATGGAGTTGCTCCTTTGGCCACATATATGTGAATCTACAAGAAAGGTGATATTGTATACATCAAGGGAATGGGTACTGTTCAAAAAGGCATGCCACGCAGATAATACCATGGCAAAACTGGAAGAGTCTACAGCAGTGGTTCTCAGCCTTCCTAATGCCGTGACCTTTAAATACAGTTCTTTATTATGTGGTGACCCCCAACCATAAAATTATTTTCATTGCTACTTCATGAATTGCCCTATGAATTCATGGCATAATAGGTGTAAAAAAGAAATTTGGAACCAAAAGGGTGGAAGATTTAGGCCTGTAAACAAATGATTACAGCAATGTGAGAGATGCTACAATAAAGACATGAATTTGGTGCTAAGCTGAATTTGACCTGGGAATTTGAAGGAAGGCTTCCTGGAGGAGATGCTATTTAAACTGAGTCTTGAAGTTAGGAGCTGGGGTTTGATGGGTGGGCAAAGGATATGGAGGAGACATTCCAGACAAAGGGTGCAGCATACTACAAGGCACAAAAGAGTGTGGTGGAGGGAATAGGAGACAATAGTAAAGGCAGATCATTCAGGGCCTTCTACGCCACAGGAACTCAGTGCTCAGGAAACATCTGCGGGATACACATTCCAGTGTTGTCCAAGCTTCAGCCATTTTGGTACTACTTTTAACAAGCTTTGCCATATCTAGGCACCCCTGATCAATTTACTATTCACTTAATCTTTTTCTTTAAGTGGATTTTTTTTTTTTTTTTTGCTTAACTATGTTTACATTAAAAGAGAAATTTTATATAGCAACCAAAAACCAAAACAAAAGGGAGTATCATTTGCCATAAATACAACGTAGCTGTAAATGCAGTGGAAGGAGAAGAGAGTAATTAACTTCTGTGTAGATATTGTAGCCTGTCAATGTCTTTGAGTCTGAGGCCTGCTCTAGCTTTGTTACGAAAGAAGATTAGCAAGCATTATAGAGGCTGAAGAATAGCACCACACTGAGACTTTCTCCTTGATGTAATCAGAAAGCTGGAAAGAGAAGGAAATGAGAATCATTTTCACACTATGTAATTCAATGTTCTTTAAAGCTGTACCATTAAAATCACCTTGGAATCCCCTCCCTACCACTCTGCTGACTGTGAAAACAGTTGGTGAACAATAAAGTGACATATAGGTATGGATGTTATTACCATTATGTTGCTTTGTCCATTGGCTCGGAGTAATTGTTTGGCTCAGGGAAGGTTTCTCAATCAGGGCCTGTGGTGATCCTCTCCCCTCTACTGTGGAAGACAGACAGCAGGGGTGTGGCTGTGGACAGGGGCAGGACCCTGGGAATCCCAGACTCTTGAACTAGAAGGGCCCTTGGAGAGTGTTCTATCTTTCCATTCTATAGCTGAGGAAAGTGGGATCACAGGAGGGATACAATTTGTTCAAAGACACAGAGGCAGTTAGTGTCAGCAGTCTAGGGAACATACATGGAAAAAAATTAACACCATAGCTTATTGCTTTAGGCTACTCATCCCACTAGCTGTTATCTGCAAGGCAGAGAACAGAGTGTGGGGGAAGCCAGCCCACCAGGCCTAAGAGCACCGGGACACCATCAGAAACTCCAAACTGCTAGGCTCCTCAGCTAGGAGCAGAGATTGAGGTAAGCCCAGGGTCTGGCTGATGGGTAGTTTGGGAAGAGTGTGCCAGGGACTCAAGTGTTTACCAATGAAACTCAAGGAAGTGAGGAAAGCTAGCACATCAGAATTGCCTCACAGGGCAGTGCGAACTTAAGTAGGAACATTCTGGGACTGGGTAAAACAACTAGAGTTTGAAGTTTGACAGGCCTGGGTTCAATCTCTATTCTGCTACTTCCTAGGTGTGTATGACTTTGGATAAGTCACTTAACTCACTGCAGTGCAATGTGTGTAAAGCTTCTAGTGCATGGCCTGGTATGTTACTTAGCATGGCTCTCCTCCCCACACCCCATGGCATAGCCAAACCCTGACTATGTGTTTTATCTCTCCTGGCTCCGTCCTCTAAGCTCAGACTCCCAGTCCATACCTCTAGGCCCTGTCTGCCCTAGGCATATGCTCACCTGGCCTTCCCATTTATCTCAGCTAAAGGGGCACAATCCAAGGGTGTGAGGAAGACATCTTTCAACTAGAGACAGAGGGGAAGGGGTACACTCTGGGGCAGAGAATGGACAAACACCCTGCATGTCTCACTGGAGGAAGAGGCTGGCTGTGGCCTCTGCCTCTCAAGGTTGAACCTCGGCTGTCAGAGAACAAAGAAAAGACTCTGGTCTCCTGTGGCAATAGAAGGCAGTGCCTGAAGCAAGTCCCTCCATTAAAAGCTACAAGACGGAAGGTTAAATATAGCCCTTTCCAGTTGTCTCGGACAACGATTTATGAAATGTCAGAGCTGTGTTAGAATGAGAAATGATCTTATCTCTGCTCTGTTTTTAGAGACTAGAAAGGAGGCAATAAAGAAGAGAAATAAACCTGGACTTTCACTAGTGGGTGATGGGAGGCCACTGGAGGGTTCTGAGCAGCTGCAGCAGGGTTTGTTCTTTAAAGGCTCATTGGGGCTACAGAGTGGAGAATGGGCTGGAGAGTGGGAGCAGGGAGCACCATAGGAGGAAGAGAGGTGAAGGAGTTAGGACCAGGGAACAGCTGTGAGGTGGGAGCGTAGGCGACTGCTGGGTGGGGCCACACCCTCAACCCAGGCAAGGGTGGCCCCTCAGTTCCCACTCTCCTTCCCTTCATCCCTTGAAAGACAAAGGCCAACTCCCATATGCCCTTATCTTCCCAAGGGCTCACCCCATACCTCTGGGGAAAAGGCAACCTGCCCAAAGGTACCCAGACCTTTCTGTCTTCTTCAAGGCAGCCCATTGCACCTATGGAAAGTCCGTCAGAAAGTTGCTCCTTGGCTTGGTGCCCGTAGCTCAGTGAGTAGGGCACCAGCCACATGCACCAAAGGTGGCGGGTTCAAGCCTGCCCCAGGCCTGCTAAACAACAATGACAACTGCAACCAAAAAATAGCCGGGTGTTATGGTGGGTGCCTGTAATCCCAGCTTTTCGGGAGGCTGAGGCAAGAGAATCACTTAAGCCCAAGAGTTTGAGGTTGCTGTGAGCTGTGATGCCAGAGCACTCTACCGAGGGCGACATAGTGAGACTGTGTCTCAAAAAAAAAAAAGTTCCTCCTAGTCCACAGGCCTCAGCTCTGCCACCTGAGACTCCACTCAGACCCCATCTGTTCCCATCACCCTGTGACAGCCCCTCAAAGACCTGAAGACCAAAGACCACCTGCCTCTGATTCTTCCCCATGCCAAACAGCATATGGTCCTATAGGGCTCTGCCTTACAAATCACTTTAGCTCATAAACTCCTTTTGAGCATATTCCTGCTACAAAGGACCAAGTAGAATGCCAGAGACACAGCATGGACTCACAGTCTGTCCTGCCAGCTACCTCCACAACCATAGCAGTTGCTTCCATACATTTTTAAGGGCATGTAACTATGATATCACTTTCACCTATCTGGCTTACCCTTTTCACATAAGCCAGAGAAGGGTTCCTGATGTGGTGTAGGACCCTGAACTTGATTTTGCCTTACTGCCAAGAGATTTGACTGAAACTGTTATTGGTCCCTTGGTGATAACCTATATGTATAGACGACCAGTGACAGCTGCCCTTCCTTGTCTCTCCCTGCTTTCACGCATTAGTACTGCAAAAACAAATTCAGCCTTTTAGCTGGAGTCCAGTCAAGCCTTAAGAATGACTGAGATAGGATTTTCTTTTTTCTTGTTTTATGGTGGAGAACAGTCTCACTCTGTTGCCTTGGGTAGAGTTCAGTGGCATCATCATCATCATAGCTCACAGCAACTTCAAACTCCTGTGTTCCAGTGATCCTTCTGCCTCAGCCTCCCAAGTAGCTGAGACTACAGACTTGTGCCACTGTGCCCAGCTAGTTTTTCTATTTTTAGAAGAAATGAGGTCTCACTCTTGCTCAGGCTGGTCTCAAACTCCTAAATCCACCTGCCTCTGCTCCCAAAGTGCTAGGATTACAGGCGTGAGCCACCATATCTGGCCTGAGATGGGATTTTTCTACCATACAAGGAACAAGGCCTCAGAATCCATGTTAAGTTAATTTATAGAAAGTAAGAAATGCCGGGCATGGTGGCTCATGTCTATAATCCCAGGACTTTGGGAAGCCAAGGCAGGTGGATCTTCTGAGTTCAGGAGTTGGAGACCAGCCTGAGCAAGAATGAGACCCTGTCTCTAAAAAATAGCTGGATGTTTTGGTGGGCGCCTGTAGTCCCAGCTACTCAGGAGGCTGAGGTAAGGGGATCACTTGAGCCCAGTGCTGTGAACTATGATGCCATGGCACTCAACCTCAGGGCACAGAGTGATACTCTGTCTCAAGAAAAAAAGTAAGAGATGCAGTTATCTCTTACACACACACACACACACACACACACAATTCCTCAATCACTTTTATCATCCCTTTAGAATTTCAGAGTACCAGGGTTAGAGGGTGATCACATCTACCCTCTCCTCCTCCAGAGCAACCCAGTAGTAAATTCCCTTCATAGCATCTCTGCCAAGTGGCCATCTTGGCCCTCCTCAAATACCTCTACTATGAGGTCTCACTCCCTCCCAAGCCGGTCCAGGCCACCTCAGCATAGCTCTGAGTATAGAAAGTTCCTCCTCCTCCTCCTGGAGCCCCAATTCCTTCTCTTCTCCCCTCTGCTGAGCACACAACCCTTCCCAGCGACTTACCTCCTCGGCTCCAGAAGAGGGTGATAGACTCGGCTCTTTCCATCCTACAAGTGTGGACAACCAGGAATCCACATCCAAGCAAATCCTCATACAAGAGAGAAGCGTGTGCTGGGCCCACGCTGGGGGCAGGTAACTAAAGGGCTCCACACTGCTCCAAACCCCATCCCTAGGCTCCTCAGTGGGTGCCCAGGGACTTTCCTGAACCCTGTTTCCTAGCACCTTGCCTGGGTCAGTTTGAGCCCATTAATATAAACTCCTTTTCCTGGTCATGTTGTTACCAGGCAGTTGAGCCCAGGGAAAGCAACTCAGGATTCAAAAAGCAAGTTTCTCTGTCTTTTCCCACTCCCTGCACCCACAGCCACCCTGGTCCCATCAACCCAGTCACAGTGGACCAGTGAGGGGAGTTATTTGTGAATTGAGCTTGTCCTTCTCTAAGTAAGGTTCTCAGCCAAAGGGCGAGTCAGAGCCCCATGGAGGGCTGACCTCCCACTCAGCTGCTGTCCTGTGGTGAAGGGAAATGAACAGGAACTGGCTGTCTGAGTCAGCGTCCCTGGTCTATTGTCACTGTGCAAGCCCCTTCCTTCCCAGAGGAGAGACGTACACAGAGATAGGCCTTGTTTTTTTGCAAGTCTTTCTTGCACACACACACTTTCTCTCTTGGTCTGGAACAAGCCTGTGAACTATGGCTGGATACAGTTCAATTCATTTTCCCCAACTGCTAGCAAGGGCCTATTCTACACCATGCAGAGGTCATCTCACGTCATCCTCACCACAACAGAGGAGCTAATTTAACAGGGGAGGAGGCTGAGGCTCAGAGAGGAAAGAGGCTTTCCAAAGGCCCACCAGCTAGAGAGTAATGAGAATAGGAGCCCAAGCTTGCTTGTCATGGCATCAAGAGAATCCTGTCAATCTTCCTCACTGCTTCTTCTATCTCCACTCCAGCCAGCAGACTGCAGATTCTAGCAACACCTGTTTCTCAGGGCACAAAGCATGAGAGAATCACTGGCTTTAAAACCTTGAAAACATATCTTATTCAAATTTGTTTCTGTGTGTTTAGAAAGACAAGGACCCAAGAAACAAGTCACAAGTGGCAGAAGCTCATTATAAAGGGATTCCTTTGTTACTGGGTACTAACTGACTATACCAGCAGGATGAGCACAGGTGATGGACCAAACCTGTGACCAAGTGTCTGTTTTCTAATTGAAAGGGAGGCATCACTGGTTCTTGTTCACAGAATGGAAAGAGATCTAGCATGAGTTTTATTCTCTTTTCTGCCTTTGCCAGGGGTGCGGAAAGATAAGAGAATAGCTTGAGGGAAGGAGCTGGAGGTCTCTCCTGAGAAGAACCACTGGTATTGAGGAGATTTTCAAGTCTGTGAGAGCAAGGCTAGAGCTCATGTGTGGGTCTCTGGAGGCAAAACCTTCAAAATGTATTTGTACAGCATGGTATGAAAGCCATTGAAAAAGACTGAGACAAAAACATCTAGATAAGGAGAATGCATTGTGTCCCTGAGCCTGGGAGAGGGCTAGTTTTTAGGAGCAAGGAATGGTTAACATCATCAATTACATTAAAAAATTTAAGTAGGCTGAGGCCTCAGTGGTCAGTGTTCACCTTAGCAACACTGAGAGGGTGACCTTGGCAAGGATGGCTTCACAGAGGCCAGGCTGCAGCAGGTTAACGAGGGAAATGGGAGGGGAGTAGAGACACCTCTCAGGAAGTCTGGCTAAGGTTAGAAAGGAAAGAGATAGGGTCATAGCTAGAGGGAGAGACAGAGTTACGGATGGGAGTTAGATGTTTGTCAGGATGGGAGAGAAGCTATGTGTTTTTAAGTGGAGGAGCTTCTGCAAAAACTGCCATAATGCCCTGTACTCTGAACTCACTGAAGGCTGAACTTCACTTGGACCATTTAAATTAGAACTTCCGAGGGGTGGAATCTAGGCATTGATACTGTTTTCAGTCTCCCCAGGTAAAGAACAATCACACTAATTCTGGTGGGAGACTGAAGTCCGGTCTTAAAACCCAGGTAGTGGGCAGAGGACAAAGACAGCCTGATGATCTTACTTCCCTCATGCAGGTAGATTAACATAGGGGCTAAGAAGACAGACTTGGGAGCCCTGTTGCCTGGACTCAAATCCCAGCCTTGCCATTTACTGCCTATGTGCTTTTGTGTAAATTACTTAACCTCTCTGAGCTTCAGTTTCTGATCTATGGATCTGTTATATAATCTACAGTTTCTAATCTATATATCTCATTTAGCAGATAATTTAAGGCTCTATCCTATACCATAAAGTTGTGTAGACCGAATGAATCAATACTTGCAAAGTGCTCAGGCTACTATCTGGCTCACAGAAGCTCTGCAGGAGCTGGCCTACATTTTCTAGTAGCCTTCTCAATTGCCTCTCTGATATCCTGGGTTTCCCCCTAAGACTCAGGCTCCCTTCTAAAATGTTGCTGGCCCTACCTGTGAACTTGGCTCTCCCACTGGCTATTCACTCTGGCCTGCTTTGCATGGGCTTGAGTTTGTCATCCACTCCACAGCCAGGGTCCCTCTGGGTTGGAGATTGCTGCTTTTGCTATAAGAACTGTCATCATACATGGTCAGAGCCACACGACTTGAGATGAAAAGACTTCACAGCTTAGAGTCCCAGTTGGTATCTGTCTTTTGTTCCCCCAACTCAGGTTTTGGGATTTATTTTGGCTGGAGTCAAGGTAAACTATTGCTCCTAGGTAGGGAAAATGGCTGGTGTATAGAAGTTTTCATAATACAGACTTTATTTTGGGAGCCTGGATGCCTGATGATTGTGGGGGTGGGGAGCCATCTTCATCCTCAGCCCCAGCAATGTGACCTTTGGCTCTGTGGATCATGATTTTCACTTGGGTGGCTACCAAAAGAGATTTCAACTTTTTCAATTTTGCTCCTTTCTTTGAGCAGACAGCTCTCGTCCCCCAAGCTGGGCCCTGAAGCACCCCAGGAAGAGAAGGGACAGGCGATGGAACCAACGTTTGAAGCACATGTCCAGGAAGATAGTCATGGTGCAGGGGTGGAGTAGTCAAGAACCTGAGTCTGGCTGGGGCGGGGGTGGAAGCAGCTATATTCAGCAATAGGGTGGACACAAGTGTGGGGAGCTAAGCCCAAGAAGTCAGAAACCCCCGAAGCTTAGGCTACTAGCCAGGTCAGAATATTTCAAAGCGGCAGTGCGTACCTTTTATCTCTTGTGTGGCATGCTGGGTGAATTCCACAAAAGGCATTCACTGAGGTGGCTCTGTGCCACTCTTTCCAATGCCAGGAATAGGACTCAGAGAACATACTCCACCCAAATGGCAGGGAGCAATCAGGAACATTATGCTGCTCCTGGGATCCATGCTCTGGGAGAATGAGAATTTGGTAGGAGATTGACTTTTTTTGTGTGTGTGACAAGGTCTTGCTCTGTTACCCAGGTTAGAGGACAGTGCTGTCATCATAGTTCACTACATAGCTCACTCAAACTCCTGGGCTCAAGCAATCTTCCTGCCCCAGCCTCCTGAGCAGCTGGGACTACAGGCACATATCACCCACCTGGCTAAGTTTTCTATTTTTTATTTTAGAGATGGGGTCTTGCCATGTTGCCCAGGCTGGTCTCAAACTGCTGGCCTCAAGTGATCCTTCTGCCTCAGCCTATAAACTGCTAGGATTACAGGTGTGAGCCACTGTGCCTGGCTGAGATTGGCTTTTAAAAGAGAAAATCTGTTGTTGAAATGAGGGTTTTATCAAACACCATTCACTCAACAGGAATGCTGATGACATTTAGGGAGTCGCATTTGCCCAGACTGTTTGGAGATACTGCCCAGGGATGATGAGGAGCTGATCTGTCAGTGTGCAAGGTCTTCTACCAGGGACATCTTTCCTTGTCGTCTCAAGTATCAATTGCCTCTTTTCAATGCCAGAGGCTTGTATGGTCTCTCCCAGCTTAATAATGGTTAAATGACCATGGCCATGTGACCCAGGGTGTCTCTACTACAGCAATGTGGAAATCTCAGAGGTCACAAGGACAAATCTTGGGCAGTGATGGTGGCAGTGGTGGGGGGAGAAGCTGGACTGTTGCCCACATTAATCTCTGTAGCAGGGTGACCTTGGGAATGTCACCTCACCTCTGTACATCTATATAATGAAAGGTTTGTGGAGGATGAGTGGTTTGTAAGTGTACATCTCACCTTTACTAAAATACTTCGGTCCTACCATAATCAAGACAAAAAGTCTGCTTTTTCTACAGAAGACTTTTCTTTCTTTCTTTCTTTTTTTTTTTTTTTTTTGAGACAGAGTCTCACTAAGTCACCCTTGGTAGAGTGCTGTGGTGTCACAGCTCACAGCAACCTCAATATCTTGGGCTTAAGAGATTCTCTCTCCTCAGCTTCCAAAGTAGCTGGGACTATAGGCACCCGCCACAACACCTGGTTATTTTTTGGTTGCAGTTGTCATTGTTGTTTTAGTAGGCCCAGGCCAGGCTCTAACCCACCAGTCTTAGTGTGAATGGCTGGTGCCCTATTCATTGAACTACGGGTGCTGAGCCCACAGAAGACTTTTCAATGTTGACATACAAAAATAATTATTATCGCGGCCATATATACACACTGTGCTCCCTCAAGAACCCCTCCACCTTCTCACACCTAGTTGAGAGCCCCTGGAACAGGTGATCCTTAGAGGCGCTTCCTCCTCTGCGTGAATGGCAGCTCACATATGCCCCTTGGTTACTACGTAGCAGGCATTCTATATGCAGTATCCAATTTCATCCTCAAGCCCACCCTGTGAGGTAGGCCATATTAATCCCACCTGACAGAGGAGACAATGGAGGCGCTAAGAGTCTAGGTTGCTTGCTCAAAGACACAAAGCTTATAATTGGGCAAGACTGGTTGAGAACCCAAGAGCTGTGGAAGTCTTCATCATGTTTGGAGTTTAAGCATTTTAGATGAAGGAAAAAACCTTACGGCATCCTGATTATTCCCTACCCAAGGCTAAAATCAGAAGACTTCACTTGCTTAATCAAATTTCAAAGGCACCCAGTAACTTAGAGAAGACCAATAGCACAGACGCAGGCTGGCTTTGCTGTCATTTGAGGTGAGACAGTGGGGAACAGCAGTACCTCACACTTATGTTTCAAAGAATTTGTATACATACTGCAACAAGCCTTTACTCTGTGCTGCATTTTACACTTCACAAGGCCCTTTAAAACATCCCAGATCTTTTGCTCCTCACCACAGCCCTATGAGGGGGTGGCAGCTATTATCATTATCCCCGCATTGCCAATAAAGAAACAAGATACAAAGAGTGAAATAACTTCCTCTAAAGAACCAACATAAAAGTCTGAGTTTGAGTTCAAATGTGGGGCCTCTCCTACATCTCCCCATTCCTTCTGGTTTCTTCTTTCCGTAAAGACACCTAATTTTGTATTCATGTTTTTTTTGTTTGTTTGCTTTGAGACAGAGTCTCACTATGTCGCCCTCAGTAGAGTGCTATGGCGTCACAGCTCACAGCAACCTCAAACTCTTGGGGTTAAGTGATTCTCTTGCCTTAGCCTCCCAAGTAGCCGGGACTATAGGCACCCGCCACAACACCCAGCTATTTTTTTTTTCCATTTCAGTTGTTATTGTTGCTTAGCAGTCCCAGGCCCGGTTTGAACCCGCCACCCTCTGTGCATGGGGCTGGTG
The DNA here is from genome assembly GCA_963574575.1 of Galagoides demidoff. Lineage (NCBI taxonomy): Eukaryota > Metazoa > Chordata > Mammalia > Primates > Galagidae > Galagoides > Galagoides demidoff. The sequence continues at coordinate 12,732 of CAUYQV010002068.1, read as the reverse complement.
CTGTAACCACTATGCTACAGGCGCCTAGCCAGTATTCATGTTTTTCAAGTGTGTTTGCTGGCTCAGGGGAATGATATAATTTGGTCTTTCAGCTTGACAGAATGGTCTGCCAGTGTAATTGTTCTATATGTTAATAGTTTTGTCATTCTTTGCACAAACAACATTATAACAACATTAATGGAAATCTAAGGGAAAGAAAAATTGACCAAGCCTGCCACTCACAATAAATCAAGTTTTGATTTGTCCACAGTTCTTTTCCAATTCTTGACCATGTGCAGACACACTTTTGACAGGGTTTGTAATGCTCAGCGTAAAAACAGTTTTGTGTTGTGCCTTTTGTATGTTATACTTCATTATAAATATCATCCATGTTGCTCAGTAATCTTCATAATTAGCTCTTTTGTGGATCCACCATATTTCAGTGAGGTAGGATGCACCATATTTATTTAGCTGTTCCCCTGCCATTTGATTTTAGGATGGCAACTATTTTTTTTTTACCTGCTTTTTACTTTTCTCTAGTCCTGGTCAGGAAATATGGGAGCATCACAATTACCCCTAACCCCTAGGGGCTGCTGCCTCCAATATATCTCCCAGTTGTGGGAGGCAAGGTGCACCAAGAAATATTTGCTTGGTAGCCTAGAATTTTAACTTCTTTCATACCTTCCAAAGGGCTCATTGAGTCTGGCTAGGAAATAGGTCCCAGGGGGATAGGGGCCAAGCAACTCCCTTATAAGTCTCTGACACTTTAGCTTCTATCACACTGAAATCAAGAATTGTGAGAATTCAATAAACTTGTGAAGATGAAAAAGCCCGGTCAACTATAAAAAATGCTTTGTAAATACAATGAGATGATTTCCTCATTTTGTTTAGGTATAAAGAAGAGAATGGTAGATGCATTTTCATCCTGAAGTGCAGGTCACCTTGCTCCCAGTGTTGGTGCAGCTGCTTGGGAGAAGGGAGCTGTTTGAAACCAGCAAGGTACCAGTTCTCTGGATCTGCAGCCTGTCTCGAGGCATGGTTTAGGCTTAAATTCAAGAATCTTCCACTTTTTCACTAGCTTAGGAATCCCCAGCTCTAGCTTCTGGACCCAACACAGAGCCTCCAGTGAGTTCCATTATTCCAAGAATACAAACATACGATCAAACAGTCTGGGCATTGCAGCTCTTGTTGCCATAGAGATTTGCTAGCCCTACCAGAATGTAGCCATAGACCCGGTCTCCAGGGTTACTAACTCCTGCCACAGATGCAAAGATGCTGAGAAGCACATAGCATGGTGCAACAGGCACAGACTTGAGACTCAGACAGATCCGGGTCCAAATTTTGGCTTCACAACTTCCTTGTGAAGACATGGGACAGCTCTCCCTCTGAGTCTCAGTTTTTCTTATCAGTAAAGTGGTGTCAATAATCCCTGTCTGGTGGTGGTGCTGAGGATTAAGTAAAGTTGAGGATGAAAAGTGTTGGCATATATAGGTGTGTGATGAATATTGATTCTCTTTCCCTTCTCTGTGGGACACTAGTTGAAATAGATGGTTCATAGGTGCACAGCTACGCACATGCTATGAAGTAATGGAGGCACCAGCACATATCCTCCCCCTTGGCACATACAGATTCACAGGAGGCAGGGCTGTACTTACTCAAGAGTTGGCTGCGAGAGTTAGTGAGAAGTCAATCCTAACTCATGAGCTTGCCAGACACAGTTTCCAGTCTTAAAGGAAGCTATGCTCTAAAATCCTGTTGGGCTTCTACATGCTGTGACTGTCCCACCCCATCCCCATCCACTTTGCGGCTGCTTCTTTCCTTCCTTCCCTCTTACACAGGGCTGTCCCCACAGTCCCCTAGACATGCTGGCCTCATTTCTGATTCTGGCCTCTGGGTAAAGGCCCATACATACATATTGTTTCTCCCTTCTGTAATCATATTTATCTTTTTTTCAAAAAGCCATTTCAACTTTCTAAAACCTTTCCTAGCTATCTCACGCTGCATCTTCCCAAACCACTCTGGAATGTGCTAAGGATCCCCCTAAGGATCCTTACCTTTTGTAGCTGAAGGATGGAGGTAGCAGAAGGAAATGACTTGCCCAAGATTACCCCACAGGTTCACAGGCAAGAGAGACCAGAACCTAAGCCTTCTGAGTCCTGGTTGATGGCTCTTTCCTGCCTCTTGATAAGAGGAACCAGAGTGTTTCCCATCTCTTGGTAAACAAATTATAGCCCTTGCCCTTGAAATGTTCATGTTTTACTAAGAGAGATAAACTTTCAATAACAACTACAAAAATAAAAAAACCAGCAATGATAAATTGTGTAAAAGCTACCAAATTAGTACAGATGAGAGAGTGAGGAACTCTGTTAATTAATTTTGGATGAAGGAAGGAGGTCAGTCAAAGGTTTTAGAGAAGAGGTGACACTGGATCTGGGTTTTTAAAGATGGATAGAAAATTGCCAGAAGATGGAAGCTGGGTGGAGGAGTTTTTCTAGGCAGAGGAAAGTACATTTGTGAAAGCATGGAAATGCTGAATAGGTGAATTTGGAGAAACATGTCATTGAAGATGGCTGGATCATCAAGTTCAAAGTGAGAAAGTGACAGAGGTAAGGTGGCAGAAGAAGGTAAGGCCCAATCATGGAAGGTCTCTAAGTTGTGTTAAGGAAAATATACTTTACTCTAGAAATTGGTGCATCCCAAACCTCAAGCATTGGTGGCTTAGCTTCCCAATTTTTGCCATTTCCATGTAGCACTGTACTATTACTTAATTAATCATTTTAATAAAAAAGACTCATTTTAAAAACATTTAACCTTACCCTAATAAAAATAAATGAGAAAACATGGGTTTGATGTAATAGTTATATTTTTTCTAATACACATTAAAATATGTACAGAACTCTGAAAGCTGAATGAGTTTTCTCTATGATTTTCTGGGCCACCAGGGATCCAGTCTACACTTTGGGAGCAATCTTAATCTCCTATCCCTAGTGAGTAAGACTTGAACTCATAGCAAGGGAGTGCAGGGGCAGCCCACTCTGGTAGCTATGTCACACACAGCCAGGAAAAGTTCGGAGGTGGGGGAAGGTAGTCCAGTTTTGAAACAAATGAGAGTGACCAAAGGTCTGGATTTGGACATTAGCAGTGGGATAAAGGGGACAATTCCCCTGTCTCAGAGGAAGCCTTAATAACAAATACTTGCTGAATGAATGAATGAATGGATTGATGGGTAAAAATAGTGTGTGTGGTGAGGGAGGGAAGGAAGGTTTCTAGTTTGGGTTACTGGAAAGAAAGTGGTATTCCCAAGAGGAAACAGAAGAGAGAAAGGGGAACAAGAAGAGAAAGGATGGTGCAAGATGTGCTCAGTGAGCATGAGGTACCCATGGGACACTCAGGGGAGATGGGGCTGCTGGCTGTGGTAGCGTGACCAGCAGACAGAGATCTGGAGGTCAAGCCTATGGAGGTGGCCTCCTCCTTGACTGGTGGAGGAGAGGGTGCAGAGTGAGAGGAGATGTAGGCCTAAGACAGAACTCTGAGGAAAGGACATTTCCATTTAAGGAAGAGATGCTTTCTTCCTGAACCAACCCTTTCCTTGCAGGACAGACCCACCTCCCATAGCCATGGTCTCACCTGGACCCTGAGAGATGGTTGTCTGTTGTGCTTGTCGCCTCTCCTTGGCCAGCCTTGAGCAGCCTCTGGATGGGAGGCTAACCACCCTTTTTCCACTTTATCCCGGTGAGAGTTAGTGTTCAATCAGTGTCTCAGAGACCACTCAGGGACAATAAGTGAGCAGATGTGGTGCTGAGATAAGGTGAGGGACAAGAGGTGGAAGGGAGAGGGAGGGAGAAGAGGTATGAGGCCCCCTCCTTATGCTGCCAGAGGCTGCTCCTATGGCTACTGCCTCCAGGATGACCCTGGATTGGAGCTGTGATTGAAGACACAAAGCAACTTTTAAGAAATGAGACAGTAGCCAGTAACTTCTTGAAGCTCTTCCACTAGTAATTGTGTGGAAAATTATCCTCAAGTTCCTGTACTGGGCTATACAGAGCATCTCAAAGGTAACACCAGCAGGTCCTGAGCTTCCAGGTCCATGGTAGAGAAGCAGGATGCTATGAGGTGGTAGTTGGGCCATCTGCCTAATGGTGCCCTTAGAAAAGTGTGTCCCTATAAGAAACTTCAATGCCCAGAATGTTTGTCATTAGCTCACTCCACCAGAGGCCCCAATTCAGCCCATTCCACCAAAGTCCTACTCTGACAGGTGGGCCCCAGTGACTGTTTCCCCTGCCTGCCAGCACACCCCAAGTTGATTTCCTATAGCTTCCCTCTCTACCATACTATGTGAGACTTCTGTTCTGGGGCTGGCCCTGGGACTGGCTGGTCCTGGACAACTAACCTCAATTGTGTGGCCAGCTGAGTCTCCAGAAAGAGGCAGGGGCAACTCTCTTAGGCCTGAGCATGGTATGCTTTTAGCAACACACGAATCCATTTATTGCTTTCTTATGGTAAACTTGAGTTAAACCCAACAAAAAACTTTCCATGCCTTCCCACTGACCTGAATGGTGGATGAGAGCCTCCCAAAAAGGAACAAAGGGAACACCCAGACTCTGTGTGACAAGGAGTGTTGACAAGGGAAAAGAGGGGCACCATCTAGACAGTGGCAGGAGGACACAGAGAGAAAACGTCCCAGCCCTTGTGTGTGAAGCCTGATCTGAGCAGCAGTGGAATGTGCTTCTGAGTGGCCAAGGGCTAGGCAGGAGGCAAAGAGTTGGTGAATAGGACAAGAGAAGTTGCTTCCACATTGCTCTTGCACTGCTTGGGAAGGCAACCTAGGAAAAGTTGTTTCCAGACCCTGATTTCCATGTCAGTATCCAGGAAGGAGTTGTTCGGGGAAACTATGTCAGCACCCTCGAGTTCACATCTGAAGAGAGGCAAGGAAGGGGCAAAAGCAGGGCACACCAAGGGTAGGGGGGCAACACATTCAAGGCTGGTAAATGCTCCTCTCGCCCCATACAGTGAGGTGAGCTCTCAGTCAGGGCTGGGGCAGAGAGGTGGGGGGAGGGCATTATACAGCAAGACGCTGATCTGTCTGGATCATTTTGTGCATGCAGCATATGAGGTAGAGCCAGGAGAGGTGTAGGTGTACATGTTCAGGGTGGGGATGGGATCTGGGGGGAGACAAAGGTTTGAATAACAAAGGAGGCTTGTAAAAGATAAGCCATGCATGGTTCCAAGACCCTGCCTACTGGTTCCAGGGAGAAAGCACAGTCCTAGCAATAAACTTCAGTCATTGGCATGTTGCTCACTTCCCTGACACTCCAGCCACCCTCCAGAGGCTACACGGGGTTGCTGGTGAAGGGGCCAGCCCCTCCCAGCTCACACAGATCTGACTTATGCAATTCAGCCTGGCATGGGAGCAGGGGAGCTGGGAGTTCACCCGCATCCCCCTCTGGCTCTCTCCCCGCCCCCTGCCAGCCCCTGCAAGTCACACCAAGGGTCAAGGGCCCTGCACAATAGCAGTGGGGAGGCCCTGGCTGTAGGAGCCCCAGAAAAAGGAGGGAAGGGAAGAGAGTACCTGTTGCTGAATGCATCCTGCTTTGGCTCTTACTCCTCGGTTGCTTGTGGTGAGAGTTGCCCATCATTCTGTTCTGGACTGGCAGCCACCACGGCTGCTGCCGCCTCCTCCTCCTCCTCCTCTGCTTGTGCTCCTCCCCAGGTGCTTACATCACCTCAGCTTCGCTTCTCACACACATGGGTCTTCTAAATCCCACTTGTGCCCCTAGCACAGAATTTTACAGATCTGACCCTCTCACTTGGACTAGAGCCTGCTATGAGCTTCTCTCAGTCTTTCTCTCCCTCCCTCCCTTTCTCTCTCTCCCTCTTCTCCTTCTCTTGCCTCCTCCCTCCTCCTCCCCTTTTCTCAGTGTTCCACTCAGGATGAGCAACCTGGGTTCCAAGAGGAACCCTACTGAGCCCTGAGTATGACCCCTATCTCATCTGCCTGTGCAGACGGCGCCAGCACAGGCACCCTCCAGAACCCGACTCGCCCGCCCTCACTGTCCCTGGCTGCTTCTGCTCTCAGCGCTGTCATTCCTGCTGCCGCACGCTCTCTCGCTCTCTCACTCGCTCTGTCTGCAGAAGCTTGCAGGAGCGAGGGGCCAATAACAGAGCCTAATCTGTGAGTGTGACAGGGACTAGTGAAGGAATGTGCTACCCAGGAATTCTAAGTGACACAGCTCCCTGCTCCACTGGGGGACGGATCCAGCTCTGTTAGTGATAGCTGCCAATGGGCTCTGGGCTCCAGTTCTGACAGAAATCTGGGAAAATCTGGGCAGAACATGAAGCTTCCAGGCTGCAGACTTGGAGCTGGCATAATCAGATGCCTTTGGAATGCCCAATGTGGCCACCAGGTGTACCTGCTGCCTTGTTAGACACACCTGAAGCTTCACTCCACTGTTCTCTCCCTCTCTTGCTTTGCCTTCCCAGGTGAGGGCAGAGCTGGCTGCCCAGAGATTCCCACACTGGAACTGGGACCATCAGCAGCCAATGAGAGGGCTCCTCTCATGAGTCCCACAGCAAATCCACTAGTGTGCTTCCTCACACACACAGACATATGTACGCAGCTGCTCGCTGTGAGTGCTGCAGCCCTGTGGGATAAGTGACATGGAACAGGTAATGTTGGCTCAGCAGCCCATTCCAGCCCCAGCAGCCCAGCAATGAGGAAGGGCCATGGCTTTTGGAATCAACTCTCCTGAGCTAGACAGCCTCCTTTATTTAAGCGAGTCATGGCACTGTTCAGCACTGATGTCATCAGACTCGTGCTCACTGGGACAAGAGAGAGGCCTGTCATAGTCATGGCCATGGAGCACTGTGGGTGTAAGGTACAGCTAGACCTTCAGTGTGGCAGACTTGGGGCACCAAGAGATCTAAAGTGGGATCCATCCATCCACTCACCCACCCTGTCATTCAGTCATTCTTTCAATAGTTCCCAGGGATCTGCTCTGGCTAGGCCTTGGGCTACTGTTGGGGACACAGAAGTGTAAGTCACTGTCTAAAGAGATGTGATCGACACATCCACAGGCCATGACAATACAGGGAAGGATCAATAATGTTGTGGGACTATCAAAGAGAAACTTCTTCAGTCTGAAAGAGCTTGAGATACCTCCCCAGAAGAGGTTATGCTTGAACTGGGTCATGAAGTATGAAGACCTGGCTAGACACAGAAAGTGGAAGGATGAAAAAAAAAAAAAACAAAACAAAACGGGAGAAGGATGTACCATTAACCATTTTGGAATATTACCCCTACTTGGGGCCCCAGCTTTCAACAGTGTGTTCTGTTTTCTTCAGCAGTTCCAGAAACATTCCTCTAGCTACTGTCTCTCAGAATCTCTCAGCCTAGTGGGGACAACACATAATTATACAGAGGAATCTCAGGATGGTGTGACCCATGCTTTGCTGCTCACTGTGGAATGTGGAAGGAGGCCTTCAAGGGGACCTACCTGAGACCAGAAAAGAAGGCTTAGAAAATAGAGGTCCTGGAGCAAGTATGAAGAATTAGAAGTGAAACATCTTGGGAAAACAGATTTATGAATGTGGTACAAATAATGCAGATTTATGAACATGGTAAAATATTCTTGAATGTTCTTGAAGGTGGTAAGTGAATAACTAAAGCTTGGGAAACATTTAGTCCCTGTCCTCTTATCCACTTGTGATAGGTCCTAGGAGTAAGTCTTATTAGGACTAAAAAATGCTTAGAGATGTTGTAAAAGACAGAACTGTGACCTCTTGAAATGATTCTAAAATTCATGGGAGATTCTGAAAGTCAAGAGAATTGAATTCAACTGGGTTGTGAACTTGGGACCCCAGATTATAGTCCCAGGGACCAGATGAGGAAGCTTGAATAGAAACAGGCACGTTTTGGAAGTATCTGGGGAGTATGGAGCTGAGGAATGAGCATGATCACAAACTGGACACATCTGTGTACCCACTACTCAGGTCAAGAAGTTGACCATGACAAAGACTACAAAAGCCCTCCTCAAAATGGTTTTTTAACATCATTGCAGACCTTCCTCACAACAACCCTTTTAGGTAGATACTATTAGTTCAATCCACTCTATAGATACCTAAAAGGGAGGCTAGAAGAGGGAAGGCAAGTTGGCCGAGGTCCCTATTGGCTTCTTCCACTGAGCCTACCCTCATGCTCAACTTGTTCCCGTAGGAGAAAAAGCAACAGTAGAGAACAGTAGACACAGAACCCCTCCTTTCTCGCTGCATTCCCTCTATTTCATCATTCCTCTCCCTCCTCTTCTCATCCATGGAGTCCATACACCATGTCCCATGTCCTCACTGCCTCTTCTCTGTAAGCCTCACTGCAGTTCCCTAAGCTTCCCTCACCCTGGCAGTTGTGTCCTCATGGTCGTAGCCAGTACATGCTTTAGCATCTGCTGGGATCACGTATTCCTTTGGGCTAAACAAGCCCAACTAATACACACAGCAGCCAGGATTTTGACCCCTATCTATCTCCAAATTCAGTACTTTCTCCACCCTGTCCTTCTTTATCATCTAAAGTGGATGGGGAGTTACTTTTAGATATCTTTACCACTTTCCTCTCACTCCTTTATGCATTCACTGAGTCCTGTAAGTTATTCCTTAGAATGGTGTCAGATCTGAGCACGTCCCTTACCCTGGTCCTAGCTGCTGTCATTTCTCCTCTGGAATATCCTCTTCACTGGGCTCCCTTCATCCTATAATCTGCTCATCACACAGCAGCCAGAGAGAGCTCTCAAGGCTTTTATACTCAGAACCAGCCCCATCTGACTGCATTGCCTTCTCTCTTCTTATTCCCTGAAAGAAACCCTTCAGCTCAGTCTGGGCAACTCATTCTATTCTTTACCAGTTTTGGTGTTTGAAGTGTGTGCCTTGCCATGGGCCTGGGAAAAAAGATGGCTCGGTTTGTGTTTGCTGATGAAGGGGTATAGGCCAAGCTACCCTGATTATGCAAATTTCCCCCCTTTTCTTCCTCCCTCCTTTCTTTTGCTCCCTGATGACCCCCTGAAAGCCCCACACCTTTGATTCATGTGACCTGACCAATCTTTTCAAAATTTTTTCACCCCTTATTATTCATCAGGTAAGATATCCAGGTTGGGTGGGATGCTGGTGGCAGCTGTTCTGGAGAGTCCATTAATGTAAGATCACTGTCTGTGGAAAGGTGCTGGAAAGGTAACCTACCCTTTTCACTGAGTACTATGCTCAGGGAGGGAGGTATGGTGGTTTAGGAAAGATAGATACCCTGTGATATCTTCACATGCAGTCTGGGGAGGAAATGGCTTCTTTCTGGTATATGTGAAAGTTGATTCCAGCCAGGAGCAGCCCTGACTATAGAGCAGAGAGAGCTAGGCCCCACTATTTGGCTGACCCTTCACCCTACTTGGTGCCTTAGATACAGCAGGAGAGGAGATGGAGATGTCCGAGGCCTGAAAGAAGAAACTTTGGGGCCCATGTCCCCAAAGTGAAAGAGCTAAAGGTTCACTATTGCTGCTGTATCCCTCTATTCTCAGGAATAAGGAAGGGGGTGGACAGGGAAGTGGGGTAGAGAGTGTTATCTCCAAACAGCTCCCCGAACCTAAGCCTTGGGACATGCTTTCACATATGCCTCACAACCACCCTGCCAGATGTGGATTGTTAGGCTCCATGGTGAAGATGAGGAACAGAAGTAAGGTAAGAAAATGGAGCTAGAAAGTGACATAACTGGGACTTAAATCCAAGTTAGGCTGATTCTAAGCCTGACTTTTTCAGATGCCGGCCCCATCTGCCATGACTTGCATGTACTCTATCTTGGTGTGCATTTTTGGGTCAAGTTCCATAAGGGGAAGTGAATTCTAATGCACAGCTCCAGCTCTGACTCCAGCAGGCCATAGACTGCCAGCAGCCTCCTTTGGTAGTACTCACGTGTTGTGCATCCAGGAAAGCAAACTCCTGGCCTGGAGACACTTTCCAACTGCATTTCAATCATGGCCTCTCAAGCCTGAAGCATGAACTTCTCTTCCAGCCCCAACGAAGTATTCTCTATGTTCTATTCCTTCTGCCTGGAAAGCTTTTCCTTCCACTTCCATATCTGCTTGTGAAAATCATACTCATTTCTCAAGGCCCAATCCAAATGTCTCCTCCTCCTTGAAGCTTACTCTGAGCCTCGTAGCCAGAATCTAACTCACCTCTGTATGGGCATATCTTCTCCATAGATTTCAGGTCCATTGCATATGCCTACTGGTCCTGCTTGACACCATTTCTGATCTTCCCTAATGTAAAAGCCTTCCCCTTGTGTTAATTTCTAGTATAATGTTCCCCAAAATGTGATACTTGTTTGCTAGTGATATGTGAGCTGATAGTATGAAGGAGAATTTTAGAAATACATAGATTATCTTTCTAAGTTTAAAAGGTAATATACATTACTCAAATGAATATTAGAATCTAATAATAATTGGAGGGGGAAAACCAAGTTCATGAAAAGTATAGTTTCTTGAATATTCTAGGCAGAATTCAATGAGTTTAAGGAAAAATAATTTGTTATCTGTAAATTGGATTGAACTATTTATATCTCCCTCAAAGGGCTATTGGAGGGAAGATCTGTAGTGTCTCACAACCATCTTAGGAGGCCATCTGTAGTTGTGGCCACCGTCAACTTCTTGACTGGGTAAGTGTGTACATGGGTGTATAGAGTTTGTGAATATTCATCAATGTGTACACTTTTTGGTGTGTATGTTAGCTGCTCATTAAAAGTTTATTTTTATATTTATTTATTTATTTATTTAGACAGGCACTCACCACAACGCCCTGCTATTTTTTAGAGATGGGGTCTTGCACTTGTTTAGGCTAGTCTTGAACTCATGAACTCAAGTAAGCCACCTGCTTTGGCCTCCCAAAGTGCTAGGATTATAGGCATGAGCCACAAAAGTTTATTTTTAAAAAAATTCCTGACTCATAGTAGCCCCCACTCAAGGGAATTTGAATACTTTGTATTTTGGGCCAAAGTGACTGGAGGGCAGAGAAGTCTTTAATATACAAGGAAGGGGTTGCAGGTATATAAAAAGTGGGTTTGGGGAAGGTATGAGGATATAGAATTGTGATTTGGGATATTTTTTCTTTTTTGGCCCCTGTCCCCATGAGAAATCCAGATGCCTTCTGAGAGCTTGTGCTATGAGTAGTAGGCCAAGGCCAAAGGAGTAGAAAGAGCCAAGGCCTGGATCATAAATGAGCATACATCCCAGAAGCTAAGCAGAGAGGCAAGTACAGGGGTAAGAGTGCTGGCTAGAAGCTCCAGTACCTTAAGCAGGCCCTGGTTACTCTCAACCCCATTTAGTTTCTACCTGAGCAGTGAAACATATGAGTCTAATTGCTCCCTAAGGGTCCTCTCATCTCAGATACTTGGAGGGACTTATTCTATGCATTGATACTAGTTAACAAGTGTGGTCATGAATAATTGCAGCACCCACTCTGTTGCAGGCATCCTTCTGGTTACAGAGGACCCAGAAATGGGAAGCCCCAATCAATGCCCTCAGGAGCCTCCTGGGCCTCAGTCTTTCTCATGTACTTGCCCCTGGGGATCAACCAGCACCAAGTTCCACAGTAGGAGGTTCTCTAGTGACTTGCAACTTCACTGGGGTTAGAAATGCACATCTCCAAAGGTCAAGAAGGTCAAGGGCATTTGTGAAGTAGGCTGGAGGAAGCGATAGGGTGTGGTGGAGACCTGAAGCATACATGTTACCTACCCTCACCGCAGTCCCCAAACCAGTCAGCCTCCAATCTGATAAATCTCTCTGCTGGCCCAACCCAACCTATTGGTAGTCCACATTCTGCCAACAGTCTGCCAGTTTGCTTCCCACCAACTGTGGTCTTTAAGTATTTTTAAGTTTATACCCCCATATATGTATATTTATGTGTAAACATGTACAACTGTGCTGAACAATTTTATAAAATATAAAACATGGAAATTAAGATGTGATGAAGATGAGTGTTAATAGAAATACTAATATTTTCTTCCCATATCTCAAAAGATGACGTAAAACTTTGGAGTCAACAGGTCTAGCAAACCACCCCTCTGCCTTATACCCAGAGGATGGAACATTTATTGTCCTCTATTATCTTTCAAGCTCTGTTCTCAATACTCTGCCTGCCTCAGCCATTCATTAATTCTACAGATTTATTGAGTCTATTATATCTAGGTACTGTGCTGGGCAGTGAGGGATAGAGAGATGAACAATTTAGATGCAAGGAGATTACAATCCAGGCAAAGGAGACAGACAATAACCAAATACCCAGTCAACCACAGTTGAGATAACTTTTGAGAGGTTCCCTGAAGGAAATCAGTATGGTGATACAACAGTGAGGGGTGGGGCAGATATGGGGAGCTACTTTGGATGAGTGGTTGGAGAAGGTCTCTCTGAATTAAGAGCTGAGCATGAGAAGGAGCCAGCAGGGGGAAGAGAAAGTGACAACTCCATGAGGTGAGAGGGACCTTGATGTTTTTGAGAAATGGAAAGGGGATCAACATGTCTAGGGTGTAGGAGGTGAGGAGGAGAGGGGTGAATTTTATTTGAAGTGCAATGCAAAGCCATTAGAGAGTTTTTTTTTATTGAATGGTAACTATGTACATTAATGCACTTCTGGGGTACAGTGTGGGGTTTTCACATGCAATCTGAAATACTTCCATCAAACTGGTCAACACAGCCTTCATGTCATTTTCTCAGTTATTGTTTTAAAACG
>CAUYQV010002064.1:0-13721 GCA_963574575.1 Galagoides demidoff | reverse complement strand
CCCCCCCCCCCCCCCCCCCCCCCCCCCCCCCCCCCCCCCCCCCCCCCCCCCCCCCCCCCCCCCCCCCCCCCCCCCCCCCCAGGGGATGCATAGAGCACTGAGCTCTGGGACTCGGGAACAGGCGAGTTCTTCTGAGCTTGGATGCCGCCCTGAGGAATCTACTCTTCCCAACCGGAACACCTGGGTGGAGAGAAGACGGAGCTGGGCGACCGCACAGGAGAAGCCATGACGGCTGGTCCACAGCTCCTGTGAGCGTGGGCAAGTGATAATCTCCGCCTGGCCTCAGTTTCCACATCTGCTTTGGATGAATTTCAGGGGGCTTTATTGCTTTAAAGATGATTTCCCCCATATATTTCTTGTCCCTCACTCCACTCCCTAAAAATCATTGTTAAATCTCCTTTTTTTTTTGGAGGAGATGGATTTAAAAGAACCATAGAACTATGCTTAAGACAGAACTTACTCGCACATATATTCTGTTGGTGAGATTTTTTTTTTTTACTTAATTTTTATTTCTGTTGATTTTTAAAAGCTGTGTCTGGAAAGTATATGGCTCATCAGTTAAGTAATGTGTTACCATTTATTTATTTAACAATTTTTAAGCCTTAGGCACTGAGCTAAATTATATATATATATTTTTCGTGGTCTCATAACAACCATGTACAACAGGATTTTTTTCCATTGCTCTTTCTCCCTCCCTCTCTCCTCCTTTCCAGTTTAAAACGGAAGGTGCAGAGAAATTAAATGGTTTTTACAAAGGTACAGAGCTAGTGAGTGGCAGGCACAGAGTGGGAACACGTCTAGAAACCTCTAAGTAGAAGCTCTTTGCAAAAGTCAGCAGGGTGCTCAGATGAGGCCATCCTCTTCGGTAAACCTTCACCCAAGGCTCTTGGTTGCCTATTAAAGGGAAAGCTGTGGTTACCAAGCAGGAGTAGAGACTGTGAGTAGCTAAGGCAGAGCTGACACCTGGTAGCAAACAGACTTGTATTCCAACCCCATCCACCGCTCTGCACAGGGGCAGACAGAGTGCTGCGTGATGTCAATTTGGCAACCTCTGTGTCTTCTCTATCACATCATCATAACCCTGAAAGAAATTCAAACAAACATACATTTTACCAGCCAAGGTTAAAAATTGTGGAGGGCATTCTGAAATGATATAAAAAATGAAATCAAGTATCAGGAATAAAGATTATAAAAGAGTTTCTTAAAAGTTGTTGGTAACAGACCTATCATGCCAACACACAGAAAATCAAGGAACAGTTTACTGAAATTTCGTACTTAAAAAATTTAATTTTGTTAGTTCTGACATCAAGAATCTTTGTATTTAAGATAAATAAAACAAAGTTATAAGCAAAGAGATTCATCCTCTACACATTATGATATGTGATAATAAAGTAAAAATTAAAGAATTTAAATGAATATGTCAAAATATGCAGATGAGATATTCATCTGGGGGATTATGTACAGATTGGATTAAAGCCACTTCCTATAATATACTTGGATTCTTTTTCTTCTTATCCTAGCCCTCTCCCCCCTTTATCTCTCATCATTTTTCTCTCCCTCCTCTTCCTCCTTTTCACCTTTCTCTTCCTTCCATTCATTTTGTCCTTGGAGTCTGAGACACATGAGAAAATGAACTTCATTAGTTTATTTTTCTTCCAAATGGTATTTTTGAAAACTAAAACAAAACCAAAAAAAAAAAAAAGAAAAGAAAAAACAGCCAAAAACAAGAGGTATCATCTCCACCTGAGGAGAGAGCAAATGGAACAGCATATCCCCCGCCTGTTGCAAGATTTGGGCTCAATGTGGGTTATCCCAAAGAAAGCCTTCTATGGTAGCTATGTTTGCAAGATGTTTTACAGTTAATTTAGATGTACTACTAGATTATTATTAAATTAAAATGAATAATACATACAATTAATACTTTAAAATTACCATGGTGATGCATTTAGCATCACACCCACTTTTAAAACCAAACCCCCCACAAAGCCTGGTAAGACACAATCAGCAGTGAAACACAATCACAGAACACACACAAAGAAAATGTAATTCATCACAGCCCTTGGGGAAAAATATTAATTTGCTTTGTTGTCTTGCAGATTCTGCTGCACTAAGGGAACATTTATACTTTCCTTTAGAAGCATACTAGAATCACTATTCAGGATGGCCAAAATCTCAAGCATGACGTATCTTCATCTTTCTTCATCACTTACTATGTGTTGAGCTTGTTCTTCATCAGCAACCGTAGTTCACCTTTCTTCTTGTCTTTTGAGTCCTACTCTTTGCTTTCCAAGGCAATGATTAGAATATCTGATAAAACAAATCCATGGTAGTTTACTGATGTTATAAATGTGTTAATGTCCAAATCGTAGGCCACAATTCCTTCAATCTTCTCAGTTCAGATTCAGACTCTAGTGAACAGGTTTGGAGAAAACACGCTTGCTTTTGTTGGCTCACTTCCAGTAATGGCTGCATAATGGTGCCATAGAGGCCCACTCCTTAAGGCTGACCTGTCTTAATATGCTTAAAATACTCATCAGTGCAGTTATGGAGAAAGCCCATTCTGGAAAGAATTAAAACCTAGCATCTCTGGAACATAGGACTGCTGCATTAAAAAAATGGGAAAGACAGAAATAAAATTTTGATAGTACACCAGTTTCTAACTTAGACATTAATTTTAAAAGAGCATTCAACGACAATTTAAATTATTGGGCTTGTGTTAGCAAGAAGGCTGCTCGCCTTCTAGTTAAAATCACCTTCTTTCTGTCCCCCAAACACTTGCCTCACCACCTTTGTACTAGCTGTTCTCTAGGCCTGGAATACTTCCTCCAGAAATTAACATGATTGCATCCTTCTCACACAATCTCAGCAAGCATTCCCAGGCCAAACTGGTTCACTCCACTATCCCGCCAGTCACTCTCTGCCACGTTCATATTTTACAAATAGGACCTGTAACAACTGGTAACAGCACTTCGTTTCTGTATTTGTTTATGCTTTTTTGATCTCCGTCGCTTTACCACAATAAAAACCAAGAGGCCAGAGACTTTGCTTCTCTTACCACATGGCAGCAGGTATGTGGTCGAGACTGAATAAATGTTAAATGTGTTTCTTTATAATGTAGATCATCTTCTGGATATCTCCATCATTAGCCATCCTTCACTATAACATGCACTCAAAAAAGCATCCATTCTGGTTTGTTTTCTAGTAATATAATGTATTTCTTAACCCCAAACTAAAATGGCATAAGGAAAGTCAGAACTTGGTTTAAAAATTAACCCAGAGGAGAAGATAGTCGGAGAGAAAACTTGCTGGATGCACTATTTGTCCCAGAAGACTTTCCTAGAAGCAAGTGATCATGTTATGCACAGATTTTACAGAGTGTAAAGAGTGTGTTAATCACTGAACGCTTCTATTCATTTATTCACGGATTCAGCAAACATCCATTGAATGTCTACTCCATGGTTGGTGCTATGTGTACAAAGGCAATTGATCCGGTTGGTTCTTCCTCACAGGTCAGGGCAGCACAGCGGCAGTCGCCATCCTTTAAGGTAAAACCACAGTCAGGGAAAATGCACTGCTGTGCCTCTTGTTTTGCCATTTTCATTTATCCCCTTTCTTTGGCCATGTATCATGTCTGGCTCTCCCTGCCTCCTCAGTCATTTGTAGAAAATTACCTGATAACCTTTCATACTAAAGTGTAAAAGATTTACATTGTTTATCTCCCAGAGATCACGACATTTTATCGAATTAGAAAGCAAAGAAAAAGCTCTAATGATGGACTTTACAAACCAGAGATGAGAAGGTAGAATAATGATTAAAGCCAATGCCCCTGAAATCACACCACCTAAGAAACTATTTAATTTGCTTGTTCATAAACTTGGAAAACTTAACATTGAGTAATAAAATGGGTTGTCCATAAAATCTAGTTTGAGACTCCACAGACACTTCTCAAAACCAAGTAGAAGTTCCTCCAGTGCATTTAACACTTGGCGGGAGCATGCTTTGGGGGTGCTCCCCTCTGTTTCTCTTCCCTTCCCTTCTTTTCCTCCTCCTGTACTTTCTGTCCTCCTCTCCTCTTTCTCCTCTTCCTTCTCCTGATGTTCCTCCTTCTCTTCCTTCTTTTTCATTCATACTCTTAGTATCCTGGAAATCCAGAAGGTATCAGGAAATGGCATAAAGAGAAAGAAAGGGAGAGATTTTGAGGCCTTAGTCAGCATGCCCAGGCAGTCAGGGGCAATGAAGGCATTGCTGGTAAAGGGAAGCTGGGTCTGGGGGCCTGAGCAGCCGCTGTCTCTCCCCTTAGCCCGGCTAGGGGACTAGGTAGAGACAACAGCAGGGTCTGTTCTAAGCTTAGGTGCTTGAATTATTCATTAGTCAAAAGGAAATTACCATTCAGAGGCAGGTGACACACATGTTTTCTTGAACAATTATTATCACTAATCATCATTTTCCGTTGCAATTTCTGTGCTCTCATTATTAGCCCGTGATTTCTATGTAAATTCTTTTGATAAAACTGCCACAAGATGGATTTTTTTTTTTTATTGGCTCTCTTTACCCCTTGATACATTTCTTGGCATTTTTGCACTCCTCATCTGGCACTTGATGGTTGGGTTTTCAGATGAGGCTGACTGTTGACATGCCCATATAAAACATCCTTTCATTAAGCATATTGCATTTGTAGGGGAGGCTACTTTCCTCCACCTTCTGCCATATTGCACCCATATTTTTTTTTATATCAATTGTCCAAACATTGACTCTTGCATTTCCCCCCTTCTGGTTTTCATTGTTCACCACATCTGACACTTTAACTACTTTTTTAGTTGTCATAAAGACCAAAACTGACACAGGTTTTGCCTAAACAGTTGCCTTGAATAAGTACATTTGCCATATGGATTTCTGCTTCAAATCTTATAAAACACCTTTTCTTGCTAATCTCTTATCATAGTTATATGGGTATCAAGACTCAGCTACTTGAAGAGAATTATTATTATTATTTTAAACAGAGTTTTACTTTGTCACCTGTGGTAGAGTGCTGTGGTATCAATCATAGCTCACAGCAACCTCAAACTCTTGGGTTCAAGCAATTCTCTTGCCTCAGCCTCCTCCCGAGTAGCTGGGACTATAGGCACCCGCCACAATGCCCGGCTATTTTCAGAGATGAGGTCTCTTGTTCAGGCTGGTCTCCAACTCGTGAGCTCAGGCAAACCACCCATCTCAGCCTCCCAGAGTGCTAGGATTACAGGCATGAGCCACCATGCCCAGCCTGAGGATTATTATTCTTTATTAAATTTATTTCATACCTAGAATCAACTTTTCAATGAACTCTAGAAAGAGGTCTTGAGATTAGCTAGTTCATAGTAGCCTGTGTCCTTGTCTAGTCATAAGGGAATGAAACAGTCTGATTGAAGATTTGCTTATAATTCTATTGGCTTGAAATAGCTTGCCTTTATCTAATATGATACCAAAAACTCTTACCTTTGAATAAACCTTATTACCGCAGTGAGGAGAGGAATTGGCATCCTAGAAAGGGCCAATGCATTAATGTCTAACATCTACAGGCACTCCTCAGATCATCTCATTAAAGTCCTGGTTGATACTATGGCAAGGTACTTAACCTTCTGTGCCTTAATTTTTTTCACCTGTAAAAAGGTTTATGATTTGTGCCTACCTCACAAGGCACAAATTTCATTTAATATGAAAATCAAGTAGTGCCTGGCTTCTACTAAATACTCAGATAGTACATCTAGCATCAGTGGTCAGGATGATGGCAGCTATGGTAGTGGTATAATTTTTTTTTCTTGGGACAATAGAGCATGAAATGGACACAGATGTCGTTTTTTATACCTAGAAGTTGGGTAGGAATGGTCTGAAGGAAGGGTATTTCCTGTAGAGATCAGGCCTAGGAAAGGATCTCCAAGAGAAAGTTCTGGGAGACCCCAAATTCCTGACAATGTTATGGCCAAGTGCCCTTCACAAGAGTCCAAGAGTTCTGACCAAGCTGTTCTGTGATGCATTGCTTGCTAACTGCCCTGAGGAGAGGGCGGTTTAGTAAAGTGATTGGATGACTTTTGCTCAAAGACGTTTCATGGCCTTACCAGAACTATGCTTTTCATCACCTCTGTCTGGAACCAACCCTGTGGTTACAAATTATACATGAACATCTCTGATAGGTTTCCTACACACACACACAAGTAAATACTGTCTTAGTTTTGAATTTTATCTCAAGGCTGGTTACAATAGGCTCTTGTCTGACACATTTTTAATGCATTAAGCCTATATTCTGCCTCATGGTTGAGTCTTAATAATTTTGGTCAAAAAATGTAACTGCGGGGCTCCTGACACTGTCCTCATGGTATCTTCACATAAAATACAACTTTCTTAAACATAGACAAGAAGCAGCTTCAAAATTAGTGACAACGAGATTGCAAAATGGGGGTTTTAACATGAAGACCCATCTGAATAGTTATCTGTGTCCCCATCCATCCACATGCGTGTCTGCACACAAACACAGTGAAGCACAAGCAGGGAAAAACATGGGATGAGGTTCCACACTGTTCTGGAGCTTCCAGAAACACCAATCCAGGGACACAACCTGACATCCATGTAGGACAGTGTCACAGTAGCCACCTGCGCCTCCTCCTTTTGACATCTCTGAGGAAGACGAGGAAGCCCTGCTACCCTGCTGCTGGAGTAGAGGTGTGCTCACGGCAGCCGGGTGGGGAGTGGGGGTGTAAGCTGGGTCCAATTAACCTTTCTGCCTTTACTTGCCAAATCCATTTTTTTTCCATGTGAAATAAACATGACTGAAAAAAAAAAAAACATTTCATTTCAGGAATTTAGTGTTTCACAGACCCCTAAGTCTTCACCCTCACAATTTAGAATTCAATTCTAGCATGAGGAATTGAGATAAGAACTGTTAGAAGAGGTATATAAATATAAAATCTAAACATAAGAAACAACACGGCAGTCATTATTACATAGCAGGTAAGTTTTCCTTGATCTTATGTTTTTGTTTTTGGGAAAAGTTTGTATATTTAATTGACAAATAAAGAAAATAACCTGCAGTATTTTGCACACTAAAAAGTCTTTTTAAACAATAGTTATCATGTTTTCTTTCTTGCTTAACTTTCCAGTATTTATTTTATTTTTGCCTAGAGTTCCACTTTGTTGACATTATTCATGACAACCCAGGTGTTACTATTATTGCCACTACACAGACCACTTTGTTCAGTTGGCAGAAGATGGAAGTCAACTATCCATGGTGTTGGGCTGGATTCCCAACCAGGTGGGGCTGGCTGGCTCAGCTCTTTGCCACAGCAACCGATGATATTTTTAACTCTTCACAACATTTCAAGATGCCTTGACAACAAGGGCTATGCTTTGGAAAAACTATTTTATTCTCCAGATCACCAAAAATACTGCTGTTTTGCCCCTAAACTATTTGCTTAGTGAAGGAAAAAACAAAGAACATCACAGTCACACTGTCATCGTGTTCTTTGGTTACAAATGCCTGAGAAGATCGTCTTCCAATGCTCGGCCATTATCTGCTCCAGGGAAGAAAGACACAGGGTCAGAGTCTAAAGGAATTATTCACCCAAGAAGTTGGCAAAGTTACTTCAAACTTTTTGATTATGTTGGCCTTATTTCCTGAATGTATGTATTTTGTGATGGAAGAATAAGAAATTCATCAATCAAGTATTTCTAAAGCCTTAAAAGTCACCATTAGAGGATAATTAACAGTAAGGAGAACACAAATGAACAGCTCCTGAGAACATGGAATTCCTTCTTCTTCCTGTTCTTACTTAACTTTCACATTTGTGTGCAGTCACAGGGTAAAAATTACAAGTCATTAGTTAGGACTGATTCTTCAACTTAAGATGGTTGAAGATTCTAAGTTGCTTTGACTTTTGTTGTTGTTGTTTGTTTGTTTTAGCCATCTTCAAGAGCTCTGTCTTCTTCTTACAGATAGGCACTTTCTAGTATAGCAAACATACATTACTAAATTAGCAGAAATTCTCTCAAACAAGTTGTTGAGGGGGCTGGGTATAAGATGCAATGAACAGGAGACTGGATTTATAAAGAGAATATATCTCTTGACATCAAATAATTGGGGCTATATGTAAAGTGTAAGTAAAGAGAAGTATATTTCTGTAGAATTATTCATTTATTGTGGATGAAGGGAACATATCTCACAAAAGTAACCCTCAAGCGCCAGTATACAGGCTTATTTGGAAATACTGCACAAATTATCCAGGGAGGGGACATTATTACCTGTTGAAAGAATTGATAAAAGAAATGATACTAACCTTATATATCAGTGTATTTATAGGACTACAAATAAAATGGTAAAATATGATAGTATTTCTCCTTTAAAACTTCAACATAATTTTATTTTGTATTCATGCAAACACAAATAAACATGGTATTAGGAATTATTGGTTTGGGGTATAAATAAAAATTATGTTAGTTTACTAATCTTAGGTTGAGCTTAAGTCTTTATGCTTCCAATAGTAATGAAGAAAGTTAGTTCAAAGGCAGAAAATATTATCACCACTTAAAACTTATTTTTTGTGTGTTGGAGTATAAAATATTTCAAATGTGCGCAAAAATACTAACAAAATAACAAAAATACTTATAACCATCATTTATCCTATTTTTTGCATAATCTGCTTTTAAGAAAAGAAACAAGTGAAATATTCGCTGTCTCTCTACCTTCTAAACTCTTATCTTCTCCTTCTCTTTCTTTTCAAGAAATAACCACTATCCAAAAGTTAATGTCTGTTTCTCCTGTGCATTTAAAAATCTTTTACTACATATTTGTGCACCTAGAAATTTGCTTTTACTCAAAAAATTATGTTTTCCAAAGATTTTTCTGTGTTGATACATGCAAACTAACTGTCAATAAAGCAAATGAAAAACATGGTCTAGGCTAGGCACAGTGTCTCATGCCTGTAATCCTAGCACTCTGGGAGGTAGGTGGATTGCCTGAGCCCACAGGTTCAAGACTAACCTCAGCAAGAGCGAGACGCCGTGTCTGAAAATAGCCAGGTGTTGTGGAGACACCTGTAGTCCCAGCTACTTGGGAGGCTGAGGCAAGAAAATGGCTTAAGCCCTAGAGTTTGAGGTAGTGTGAGCTGTGACTCCATGGCACTCTACTGAGGGTGACAAAATGAGACTCTGTCTCAAAAAATAAAAGAACAACTGTGGTTTATTCTTATAATAAATAATGTCAGAAATTAATATAAATCTAATAAATGCATTAACTTTAAACTATTTTTAACCAATTTAAATAACTCAAACATTTGAAATACTTTCTTTTACTCATGTCATTCATTCAAGAAATAATTGTCGAAAGTTAATTCTATGCCAGGTACCATTACAGCAGCTTAGGATGGTGTGGTGAACAAGGTAGGCCAGACTATGGCTGCTGTTTAGGGAAAGAAAAAAAGAAGTTTCATACTCAGTGATGGTCAGAGTGGAATCCTAAAGTTTCCAAGTAGATATCTATACCTTCTCACCCTTTTCTGATCATTATCCAAGAATCAGTCAAAGGAGATGAAATGAAGCTCTCTGTGGACAGCTCCGTTCAGTGACTAGCCTCCCTAACGAAGGTGTGTGAGCCAGGAGGAGCAGAAATATTTTTATGTTTTTTTTTTTTTCTTGAGACAAAGTCTTACTTTGTTGCCCTGGGTAGAGTGCTGTGGTATCATAGCTCACAGCAATCTTTTGGTGACCCTCTTGCCTCAGCCTCCTGAGTAGCTAGGACTACAGTGCCTGCCATGTTGTTAACTAGTTTTTCTATTTTTAGTAGAGATGGGGTCTCACTCTTGCTCAGGCTGGTCTCCAACTCCTGAGCTCAGGCCATCCACCAACGTTGGCCTCCCAAAGTGCTAGGATTACAGGCATGAACCATCATGTTTGGCCTTACTTTTATGATCTATGTAAGGGTTTATTCATGACTCTACAGTACCAAATGCCTGTGAATGGTTAGGTGCATGGAACAGGCATCAGATACCGTGACCTTGGGTTCACTGTTGTGTGGCCTTTGAGGCAAAAGGCAAACATTCAGGCTATGGCTTGTCAGCAAAGTTGACAATATGAAATAGTTTGATTTCAAGGCCCACCATGGTGTGACCAAAGCCAGATGGTCAGCTTAGAACAGCAAAGCTAGAACCTGAAAAGCATCAACAGCAGTCTCAAGAGTGGGGCCAAGTGTCTAATACAGTCACTCTCCTGAGAACAGGCAGGGACAGTGTCTGTTGAACTACAGTGAATTCTTCATTGAAAGACAAACGAACCACGATTTGGCAGCGGTGACTGTATATATGCGGCAGTGGCTGGCATGTGCGCCAGAAGCATCTAATTTGTGTCTAGTCCCTGCAGGCTGGTATGTTACCATGTGTGATATTAGGATAGATCAGGTGACAGTGGTGTCTCTCTGGAGAGTGCAGGTGGTCAGCAGCTTGATTTGGTTGATCTCATTAGAAATGCATCTTTACAAAGATATCTACCTGAATGACCCAGATTATTTGGTATCAACAGCCACCACTTGATTTTAGTTTTCTGCCCTTAAACAGGCCTGACTTTATTCTAACTAGTTTTTCATCCCTTAAGGGCCAGACCAGATGTCTAAGCCTTGACTTCAAACCAACAGTCAGTAAAAAATAGCATATGTGGTCCTTAAAAGTACTATCTATGGCAAGGATAATGGCTTTCAATTCAACTCATTGTGGTGACAGGTCCCCACTACAGTCTTCTAGACTGTCACCGAGTCTGGTCTTCTAGACTGTCACCGAGTCTGGTCTTCTAGTGGAAACCATGAGCTAAATAATGGAAATAGTGGAAACCACAAGCTAATTTAACTAGCTAAGTCATCAGTGAGTTATGCAAAGGTATTTGGGAAAATCTCCAGGAAGAAGGCTCCCCTTGAGCCATTGTTTTTGCTTCAGAGGATTGAGTGGGGGACAGGGAGGGTGCCCAGGGGTGTAGAGTCAAACTGTTGCAAAAGCTGGTTGTCTGCATTTGGTACACTGTTTCTGTTTGACTACTAAGGCCTGTTGGGCATTTCTGCCTTATCATCACATTAGCATTGACCTGCATGCCCCAAAATGGGGATGGTGGGCTTGAGAGTTACAAAGCTTCCATGGATCAGGCATTACACTTCTTTTCTTTTTTTATTTTGAGCCAGTCTTACTATGTCGCCCTCCGTAGAGTGTGGTGGTGTCACAGCTCATAGCAACCTCAAACTCTTGGGCTTAAGTGACTCTCTTGCCTCAGCCTCCCAAGTAGCTGGGACTACAGGCGCCCACCACAGTGCCCGGCTATTTTTTTGTTGCACTTGTCATTGTCTAGCTGGCCCGGGGCCAGGTTCCAACCCGCAGGGCTTGGTGTATGTGGTGGATGCAGCAACCACTGTGCTATGGGCACCGAGCCAGGCATTACCTTTCAGTAAGAGTTCAGTAGCAGGCTAATATCTCCCTTTTTTCACCTATGTGAGGCAGATAGTGGCATCCTGGCAGGTCCTCAACATGACCTCTCTGAGCACCTGGCCACCTTCAAGTCACTCCAGCTGTAATTTCCTTTCTTTCCCCGGGCTGTTGTTGTTCTTGGCTACCTTAAATTGATGGTGCATGCACTGAGTTCTGTATGGGTCTTGTCTGTCGCTGACAGGACAAGGACGTGTGGAGCATAGAGCACACTGATTCCCTGATGCCTTCAGATGTGGAAGTCACAACAACTGTACACAGTAGCAGCGTAACTGTCCCCACCCAAAAGTTTACTTTGGTTTATCTTCTCCACTGTGAGGGAGCTTTGCCTGCACTCCATCAGTTGAACTCAAGTGCATTTTTGTCTTCAGGAACACAGGACAAGGAGCCTCACACATGTACATCAGGGGACACAGCAGCAGGAACCAGCCTGGGAGGTTAGGGAATGAGGGTGGCAGTGGTGGGGATGCAGGAGAAAAAGTAACAGTTGGCCTGTCTGTCCCTGTTGACCCCCGACCCGGAGTTGGTGCTCACTGTCCGTGCTGCTCCCTGCTCTATGGACTTTCAGTATCTGGAGAGCGCCTGGATCAAGGAGTCCCTTCCTTTCTGTCTTGTCCTGTCATGCCAGAATCTTGCCTGTAACCTTTCACTGACCCAGCAACCAGGCCCTCATTTTTGTTGTTGGACAAGTCTGGTTGTGGCAGAGGCCCGGCACACAGGCACGGCCCGCTCTGCACCATCAGGCAAGGCTTTGCATTCCCTTCTGCTTTTGAGACACTGCCGATCAAGGTCCAACTAAACAGAAGCCTGATGTTTACAGTTCACAGGGAAGGTATGTTGATTAGCAGAATCCCTACTTCTGACGCCGTTTATTTCAATTTTAGCTATTCCTTGCCTTGGTAGCCTCAGCCACATCGTCTATTAGCTGGAGTCTGAAGCATTCTTGTTTTTTTGTCATGTTAACATCCCTTCCTCCAACCACTTGCAGAGCATAACTACTAAGACGCCATTTTTGTAGGTTGTTTCCATCTCTCACTGTATAGCCTCATTCACCCTTAGACCAGTGGGGAATGCTCACCTCCCCCTCTCCTACCACTTGGGGAAGAACATGAGCCACTGAATTTCATAGGTTGAATGTAAACTATGGGGTCTTTGTCCCTCCTCTTTTAAAAAGACATATTTCTGCTACCACCTCATCCTCCTTATAAAAACTTAGAAGCTAATAGTAAGCCTGTTATTGTTTCATGATGCTGGCAGGAGACATGAGACTCTTGAATCAGAGACAACATACTTTGTTACTCATGGAGCAGCGACATGTTGGCGTTGTCCTTTGGGGTGGTGTAATATGCCCCAGATGGATGGTGTGTATGCACTGGGTTTGGACTGTAGCTGAGGAACGCCGATCCTGGGGAGTTCACCACTTTCATAGCAAACATTAAACATCCCTGCTCTTTGTCTCAGAAGGAGCTATTATCTTATCCTTCAAAGTTGCTTGCTGTACACCTAACCCTGAGAAATGACCTGTTCAAACAGTCGCTCTGTCTTGCATTCCTGGCAAACCCAACAAGATATATATCAACAGAAGAGACCCCCGAGAACTGTCTCCTAACAATAATTCTTCTTCATAATAATTTCACTTTCCAATGTTTTGGGAAACATTTAAAACTAATTAAAATGTAATCAATTTGCATTTGGGACTGCTTTAATATGTGGTTCATTACTCTTAGTGGTTGGTTCCAGGTAGGGAGAATAACAATTCACTATGCCCACTTACTCCCTAGAACCTTTCAGCTCAGTTAGAAGTATATTTATTTTTCAATAAGATGCTGTGAATGTGTAGAGCTATATAGTGCACTAAAATAGTCAAGTAAATAGTGAGTACCAGATTGATAGACACATATACACATGTGTATATATATATATGTCCACACACATAGCTATATATAAAAGCTATATATAGAGATACACACACACATATATACATACACACTGTAACAGTTATATGTATGTGTGTAAATATACTTTTAAAAATCCTTATAGGCTCGGCGCCTGTGGCTCAATCGGCTAAGGCACCAGCCATGTACATCCAAGGTGGCAGGTTCGAATCCCCAGCCCGGACCTGCCAAACAACAATGATGGCTGCAACCAAAAAATGGCCAGGCGTTGTGGCGGGCGCCTGTGGTCCCAGCTACTTGGGAGGCGGAGGCAGGAGACTCGCTTGAGCCCAGGAGTTGGAGG
>CAUYQV010002063.1:0-42745 GCA_963574575.1 Galagoides demidoff | reverse complement strand
CTAACTCAGGCAAGCCACACTGCAGCTGAAATCCCTACTATAGCTGCCCATAGCATTCAGGATAAAATTCTAGGTCCATAATACATCTTACAAGTAACAACAATGCCTGGTCCCTGACTTTATGTCTTAAATAATTTCCTCTTCTTTCCTCGCCTTATTCCACTCCAGCAAAATGAACCTGCCCGATTACTCGTGCCTCCTGGCCTTTGCATATGCTATTAGCTCAGCCCACTGCCTTCCACATCATTCTGGAAATTGCTCAAATATGCCATCTCATAGAAGCCCTCTCTCAACAGTCAGCCTAAAACAGTCTTTCTCTCACCTCCATCCTTCTCTTTCCTTTACCAAGCCTTCTACATAGATACATAAGTAAAAAAAAGCACCGGAGTTGTTGCTTATTTGTTCTCTGCCCCCCACATTTAGATTGACTGGTGTTGCCTGATGTAGGAACTGTATACCTTGCTTACTGCTGCGCCTCTAGAACTTAGACAAAGGACTGGCATATTGGCAGTTAGATATAGCTTTTCAGGAAGTGCATATTAAAGGCATCCTTGTGTTTGCATAAATGGTTTTTAAAATGTGAATTAATCTTTTATGTCCTCAAGTTTTTGGCTGTCTTGTGTATGATAATGCACTAGACCTTTCAACCCACGTACAACTGTAATGACTCCACAATCTCGTACTTTACTGTTCCAGACTCTTAAATTTGCAATCCATCGACATCCCTTATTTCCATCTATTGACCCCCATTGTCTCCAAGGTGTCTGACTTAGTAAGAAGGAGGGTGGGATTGCTAGGACTGTCTTCTTCATGTAGCTCATCTCCATTTGTCTGTCATGACTCACAGTAAACGCCACGTTCACCAGGTTGCTTCACGACTTTGTAAAGCTGGGTCACACTACCTTTTATCTGGCACAGATTTAGTACACATTTGCAATTTGCAGTTCTGGACCACAGCTTGCTGAGGACACGAGCTCATCTTCATCTCTGCATCCCCAGAGCCTAGCATAGTACTGAAACAGATCAGGAAGTCTATAAATGGTTTGTAAATGCATGAATGATTGAATTATATGACAAACCATGACATTTTTCTTGATGTAATAGGCTGTGCATGTATCATTTTTAAATAATATTTTTTAAAATCTAAAATAGTACCTATATGTTGCCTCTTCTCCCCCCAGATTAGTACAGTGCTGTGGGCCGGGAGGGGGTAAGTCAGTAAAAGTGTTGATGTTTCACAAAGCCTGCCACCACTGAGTCAAGGAGATGCAGGACAGTGGAGGGAGGAAAATACTAAATTCAGAACATGGAGACGGCATTTCATCATTTTGCCATGAACCGTGAACTCTTAGGACACATTTGTTCAAGCCACTTACCCTTCCTGAGACTTGGCGCCTGGTTTCTCTAATAGAACGGAGTCAAAATGGATGCTGCCTGAGCTGAGATTCTGTTAGTATTTGTGGTATTCCAAAATCTCTACATAAGAACATAGCTTCTTTAAGCAGCAGGCTTGTTCCTGTACATATTGGCTCCTTGAAGACTGAACGTTCAAGCCTTCAAAAGGCAATTTCTATCAACACAATAGCATTTAACTAGAAACTCCTGCCCTTAGATTGCTCATAGTTGGTGTTAAAATGTTGATTGATTGAATCAGGGTAAAAGCCACTAAAACCTCTCTGCCCAATGTAGACAAAGTTCTTAGGATATAGTTGGTGAGATAGGAGCTCTAGTGGTGCAATCAGTTAGCGTGCGGTACTAATGCAGTTGGTGACATGCAGGGCGAATTTCAAGGTACAGAAAATTAAATTTACTAGTTTTACCCAGCAGGCCAAGGCTCACATGAAATAAACAAATATATTGCATATATATTTTTTATGCAATAAAAATATATATACTCAGTGAAGTATATATTGTAGTTTAGTTTCTCTGTGTTGCTATAAGAGTGAGAGACCCAGACCCAAAGCCACCCCTGAAAAGTGATTACGACAGATGTCAGGTGGCTCAGGAACTCAGGTATGTGTGGTATGTTGGCCACATCCAGTCCAATAAGTTTTATAGGCCATTTGAAATTTAAATTGTTTATAATATATTTCTTTCTTTTTAAGAATTATTCCAGAGCAAATTGTAATAAAGGTGAAAAAAACTCTCTGATTAACTAATTGAGTATTAACCTGTAAGGTGATATTGTTTTAAAGGTAAGAATGACACTTTGGTGCAAATATAGGTGCACAGGACACACACAAAATTTTCCATTACACTCAACCATGTTGGACTTTTTATTAAAATATACGATATAGAGAATATAGAGATTTGCTCTTTAGTGTGAACTTCAGATTGTACATGGGTAACAGGGGATGGAGTAGGGAACAGCCTTCTTCAGGAGACGCTGTTTATGTTCTGGTGGGAATCCCCCTCCAGGAGGGAGAAGCTATTAATGTCCTGGTAGGAATCCCCCTTTCCTTTTCTTCACTGGCTACTTTCTGGCTTTATCAGTCCCCAGTCAGAGGCCCAGCCATGCAAGGATATGAGTTCCTGTGGAGTGAATTACTTGGGAATTATAGATAGTTTGAGGATACAGATTCAGTCTTGTAGGTAGCAGAAAGATCTTTCTAACGTACTCACGTCAACATAACTAAACTGATTAATCTTTGGGACTGTCATTGTTGAGGACAGGGACATGTCCCTAGAATGTGTTCCCAGGGTCTGAAATACATCATTAAATCACATGTTTATAACAATATACAGTGTGGCCATTTTTGACTATGTACTTGCATCATGAGTCAGATGCTAAATTCTTCATAATCCCAAAGGACATTTTCATAAGGCAGTCATCTGAAAACATGAAAGGCACAAGTTTATCAGTTTCTTCTTCATTAAAAAGGAACTTAGGAATTTAGAATTTACCATTTACAGTAGTTTCTGATAATCTGTGTTATGTAAAGATGCTGTGTACATATGGAGATAAGATTCGTAATTTTTCTCCTTATGACATAACCCATAACCAAAGGAAAATCTATGTAGTGTAACTACCCCTTCCTTCTTTTAGATAGTGGATATCTGAAAAATTGTTAATACCCATTTGTCCCTTAAGATGTAATGGCTCGTTAATACAGAACTATTACAACGTGGAACATAAATTGTTACAAAATAATTAGCAAAATGCAGCAATGCAGTAATTATTTTATTTCATCAAAATAGAACTTACATATTACCTTTTATATTTGCTCACAATTAGTCTTAAAATGTCATGATACTAAAAAACTTTAAATCTTTGCATAAAAATGCATACATATGTGTGTGCATTCCTTTCTTAATGTTTCTAAAATGAAATTTTATTGAGGCAAAGAACAGTATTTCAGTATGTGAATTGTAGCATGCCACTTTCCTGCTCCAACCGTTCCAATGCCCACAGATTTTTATTTGTTTTTGTACCAAAATGCCAACCCCCTACACTGATGGCTCAGCTTTTTGGGCCACCTCCCACCCCATCTCTGACCTCCTTGGCTCCCTCCATTTTCCCCTTTCTCACTCATGGGCCTATTTGCATACCTGGACAATGCCAGGAATATTCTAGAATTAGAACATTTGCATTTTCTGGAAGATTTTCTCCAGACATTCATGTGGCTCACTGGATAACTAGTTCCTACTGAATTAAAAAATACAATCTCCATACACTCTGAATATCCTCCCCTTCCTTAATTTGGTTTATACTTGTGCCATTATCAAGTGCAAGATATGTGTGTGTGTGTATGTGATATGCTCTTGGTAGTGGATTGTTAAAAAAAAAAAATCAATAAATGAAAATAAAAGGAAGGAGCATCAGCCATTTGAGAGTTGTGTGCCAGAGGCTGATTGTAACAGAAAAGAGATAAAACTAACCCAATTAATTAATGGATTTTTAATTAGGTAAATGTAAATCTACAAGTTTAGATGTAAATGAAAATTGTAAGAATCATGTCAGAAAGTGACAGAATTGCTAAAATATATAGTGGCTTTTTTTGCTGTGTCCAGGGGACTAAAAGACGGTAATTCCAACAGGCTGAAGATAAAATTGAAAAAATATTTAGATTATATTTATATATAAATGAAATTTTAATTATCTTGCTAATTATCTGTTATTCTTCCCCACCAAAATGCAAGACTGTAAGCTCCCCAAGTTCCCAAATGTCTGTGACACTGTGGTCCCCTCAGTGCCTCAGTCCCTACCTTTCTTGTGCCCCGTGATGGAAGCCATTTGGTGGACGGAGGAGTGGACATCAAGCAGACAGAGGGGGAGCAGGCGTCTGACCTGGAAATGTGTGTGGTGGGGAGCATGAAGTAAAGTTTAGGGTCCAGAAGTCTCTAGAACCAGAACCTTAGCGACTCATCGGTCTTAGCAAATTGACTGTCTTTAAAGTTAGTGAAGTTGTGGAGGACAGAGCCCGGCACGTGACCTGCTTACTGAGGCTACCTTTACCCGCGTTATTTTGTACATATTGGAAAGAGGTTCCTGAGTCTTTAAACAGAAGTGCGGCTGGACTGCCTTTCCAGCATGAATTAAAAGAGGTCTGAAGTACTGCCCAGGAGAAGGCTCTTGGCAGGGGGTTGTTAAAAAAATAAAATAGGAGACATCTGAGAGTCGTGTGCCAGAGGCTGATTGTAACAGAAAAGAGATAAAACTAAGCCAATTTAATTAATGGATTTTTAATTAGGTAAAGGTGAATCTGTAAGTCTGGATGTAAACGAAAATCAGTTTGTCGTCAGAATCATGTCAGAAAGTGACAGAATTAGTAAAATATGCTGTGGCTTTTTTGCTGCATCAGAGGAACTAAGGGAAGGTAATTCCAAACAGGCCGAAGGTAAAACTGAAACGATAATTATCTATGGACAGTGGATCCCCGTGGGAGGCAGCATCACTGAACTTGTTCTAATTGGTCCTAGAAGACTTAACCCGAAAGTGTGCTGGTATCCAGGCGAATTGTTACAGACCAGGGGATTACCAGGTGGACGGGTGAGGAGACCTCTCCAGGGTCTGAGGACCGTCCTGGCAGAGCCAAGCCGGGGCCAAAATGCTTTTTAAGCAGCTGCTACATTGAAACCTTTGTTCTGTTTACTTTTTGTTAAAGCATTTCTCCACTCAGTATTTTTTGGAGGCCCACTGTGTGCCGGTCATCAGGAATCCCTGCCTGTTTACTTTTTCTGGGTAGAGAGAGAGACACACAGAGAAATGAAAATATGGCCAGGTCAGAGGGAGATGATGCCAGGAGAGGACGAAAGCCCAAGAGGGAGGCAGAGAGCAGCTGTGGGGGCGGGGAGGGGCAGGAAAAGCTGGCCTGGAGCCCAGACCTGGAGGGGGACCAGAGGGCTGGGAGGATGCGAGGCTCTGTAAGGGCCCCCCAGTGAGCAAGGAGGGAGGTGTGCGTGCGAGGGTACAGGGGAGAGGCCCGGAGCAGCCGCTGCCTTACGGACTTGACTTTTACTCTGGACCACACGGAACACCTGTTGCCACACGAGGGCCTTGACTTTTACTCTGGACCACATGGAACACCTGTTGCCACACGAGGGCCAGGTGCAGAGCGTCAGAATCCGACTCACCTGGCTGCCCTGGGGAGGTGCGGGGAGTAGATGGGAGGATGCGAGGGCGTCTCGGAGGGTGTCCAGGTGAGAGGCCAGGGGGGCTCAGGCCGGAGCAGTGTGGGGTGTGGGGAGGAATGCTCAGGTTGAGAAACCATAGTGGAGGGAGAGCAGATGGGACGCGCCGAGGGTGGGTGATGCCTTAGAGGAAAGAGAGGAGGTGGCGGTCTTAGCCTGTGCGCCTGGAAGAATGGCGTGGTCCTGTGCGGAAGGTAGGAAGGGAGGCTGCTGAGAAGGAGCTCCGGGAGTTCTCACCCCGTGTCCCCCGTCTCCCCCATCTCCCCCACCTCCGCCTCCCCCTCTCCTCGGGTTGATCAGCTGATGAAGGTAGATGCTACCCGGCTTCCCAGAGGACGGAGCTCAGGGGTGCTTTTCCCTGGGTCCCATTCAACGTGTTCCTCTTCCCCCGTATTTTCTGGAAATCTGCAGTTAGATCTATAAGCGTCATCAAATTCACGCTTTATTTTCACCAGTTCGACTTTACACCTAATGTCGATTGTGTGATGAATCAGTGAAGTGGGAAACTTCAGCCTGTAGGAGACTTGTGACATCCTGGTCCTTGGGCGAGGCCTTCTTACTGAATCCAGATTGTACACAGCAAACCCTTGGTTAAAAGGGCTGCCAGCGGGAAAGATGAAGCTGTTCTTGCCTCCTTTGGTGCTTAAAAAAGAGCAATCTTGAAGTCAGAGGGCCACAGGTTCCCCCTTCTACTAATCTGTGAGATCGTATAAAATGATGATACTCTAATTCTATCCACTTAGTCTTTTTTACAAGTGGAAATATTTCCATGAAGGTAACATTTGGTTACAGTACATACTGAAAAGACAAGCTAAAAGCCTGATTCTTTGCCTTTACTTACCAACATTCTAAATAACTAGTCACCTAACATCTTCCAAAATTAAAGACTTTTACTATTTTGACAAACTCATGGATTTCAGTACACCTGATGTGTTTTAATCCATTGTGGGGAATTCTTATTGATGTAAACGTTTATCTCTTCTCTGGCCCTGGGGTTTGGGAGCTGCCCCAGTCTCCTATAGCTTTTTTTTTTCCCTTTTTCCTGGTGTGATGATACCTTCCTGGCTCATCTTCCATCTTGTACATTTCCAGCCCTGGAATCAATCCTTTCTCCAGGGATCCTGGTTTACTCTTACTGGATGGAGAATGGCATTTAGTGATAACAGTCTGGGGCCTGGGGGTGGTCCTTGCTTTGGAGCTTTTGGGGGGGTACAGAGTCAGGACCTATGTCTACCTTTTTAAAAAAAAAACTAACATTGTCTTAGGTTCTTAGTGACGCTTCAAGAAAATTTAAAAATGTGTAGAGCTTTTATTTAACCGCATCTATGTTATGTCTGATTCTTCTTTTCACATACTGAAATTTTCAGGGTCCAAAACACCAAGATAATTACTCCTCGTCTTTATGCCACACGCACAGAGCATTTCCATAACCGA
This sequence comes from Galagoides demidoff, assembly GCA_963574575.1. Lineage (NCBI taxonomy): Eukaryota > Metazoa > Chordata > Mammalia > Primates > Galagidae > Galagoides > Galagoides demidoff. The sequence continues at coordinate 35,680 of CAUYQV010002063.1, read as the reverse complement.
GAATGCAATGTCTAATTTTGCCTGGAAGGTTGGGGTGAAAAGAACATTTGTTGACAAGGCGAGGATGCATATTCTATCAGAGCACACGGCGTGGAGGAAGACCCAGAGGCCTGAGAGAGCACAGTTCATTTAGGAAAGAGCAGAATGCTATTCTACCAGAGGAATAACGGGTCACAGAGTCAGGAAGGAGTCGGAACATAATGAGCCTCACATTCAATGCGGCGGGCGTTAGGGGGCCAGCCAGATGCCCACGCTGTTTCAGTTTTATTTGCAGGAAGTACCTTGCATTTGCTTTTAATAAAAATATTACTTTTCTACTCTGTCCTTATAAGCAAAACTTACATATAAGAAAAGAGCAGGGTTTATTTAAGGAGTGCTGTCTTTCGCTCAGTTCTACACCAGTTCATTGAAAATCCCAGGTAGAGGGTAGCTGAGTTGTACTTTGACATTTGGTGACGTGCGTGCATACTAATATACCAGTGCTGTGGTCGTTTCTCTCCCCACAGAGGACAAAGTGTGGACCATCGTGTCTCATGACTTGCAGATGCAGACGACTGTGCTCGGCTACAACCCAGAAAAGTACTCAGTGACACAGCTGGTTTACAGCGCCTCCATGGACCAGATGAGCGCCATCACCAGCAGTGCCGAGTACTGTGAGCAGTACGTCTCCTATTTCTGCAAGATGTCAAGGTTGTTGAACACCCCAGGTAGGCTGAGAACGGAATGTGACTGTTAATTACTATCTCAGCTGGCGCTTGGAATTGCCTAGACAATCCAGCAGGTGTGGTGGTTACCACCCTGTCGTCCAGTCTTCAATGGTAGGAAGCTCAAAGGAGGAAAGTAGAATAACTGGGCTTGTTTTCTGGCAAGTGAAGCTAAAAACGTATAATTTTGAAACAAGATGCCATTGTTTTAAAATTAGCCGATTTTTCTTTTTTTGCGGTTTTGTGTGTATCCGTGTGTGCGTGTTTCTGGTGCTTCATTATCAATAGTGGATTTGGGGAAAGTTTCTCAGTGATCAGGTGCTGGTCTTGGAGGCCTTCAGGTGTCTTTAATGTAAAGAGAAACGCTTCCTCGGGCTGCCTACAGGTAAACAGGATATAGAACAGCGGCAGAGTGGAGGGCTCTGTGTTTCATGGTCACTTAACAGTATCTGTTTGTCTCAAGCAGTTCAGCTGGAATATTTTCTCATGGTGGCTGACGTTTCGCAATGCTTTAGTGTGTATTTGTGCGCGTATGCATTAGAGAGATTACAAAGCATATGCTGAAAATAACTTTACCTTAGGAAAGACCCTCATACTCTGGGGGTCTTGGCAGTAAATCCAAGATGTTGGCAGCCCCATCCCTGAGTCTAGTATAACATAGTGGAAGTAAGTGTGTGCTTTGAGTCAAGGAAATGAAGGTTTATAACTTTCAGCCTTGCCACTTCCATTGAACAAACCTTTATTTTGAGAAATAGAAATTGTATATACTTATATACGACATGTTTTAAAATATGTACACACTGCCGACTGGCTAAAGCAAGCTAATGAACACATGCATGACCTCATATACTTACTATTTGCGTTGAGAACACAACTGCTCTCTTAGCAATTTTCAAGAATACAATGCCTTGCAATTAACTGTAGTCACCGTGTTGTGGGATAGGTCTCTTGCTTCGATTTCCAGTGTCTCTTCTCTCGAGCAGAGAGCATAACGCCGATTTCGGGGTGATTGTGAGAATTTAATGAGGTAATATACTAAGCACTTAAAGGACCAGATCCTTTTAAGGACATCGTAAGTAGCAAACTGTATATTATTATTTTTTAATAATAGTAAGCAAGGTTGGAAGTGACTTTCTGCTGTGTCTGAGACCCGTGGGCTTTTTGATGACCCAAAGCAGCAGGAGCCAGTGTTGTAAGGAGTAGAGAAAAGTTATAAGAAAAATTGCTCAGGGTACTGTGAAGATTTGAGCACTTTCTATGTGCAAAGGTTTGTGCTGGAACTACAAGCAGAGCGTCCGATAGAAAATAAGGCTGGGGAGAGGTGTTGGGGGAGCCCGTGGAGCAGAGGCAACGCTGAGCTGGGGTGGAGGGGCTTTATCCGAAAGCCTCACTTCTCACCCCTCAGTGTGCATTAGAGTAACCTGGAGAGATTAATAAACCACAAAGTATGGGCCCCATTCCCTGAATTTCTGACTCAATGGGTCTGAGGTGATGCTTGAGAATTTACATTTGCAATAAATGCTGTGGATGATGCTGTGTCCCCCCAAAATTCATGTGTTCACCCCTGACACCCTGTATGATTGTATTGGAGATTAGGCTTTTAGGAAGTAATTAAGGTTAATGAGATCCTAATGGTTTGTCTCCGGGCGTGGTGGCTCACACCTGTAACCCTAGCACTCTGGGAGACAAAGGCAGGATTGACTGAGTTCACAGGTTTGAGACCATCCTGAGCCAGAGCAAGATACTCCCCTTACACCCTCCTCACATACCCTCCCCCCCAATGTCAGGCATCTGTAGTCCCAGCTACTCGGAGGCTGAGACGACAGTCACTTGAGCCCAAGAGTTTGAGGTTGCTGTGAGCTGTGACACCATAGCACTCTACCAAGGGTGACAAGTGAGACTCTGTCTCAAAAAAAAAAAAAAAAAAAACAGAATAAAAAAGGAACTCTCCCCCTCCCTCCCTTCCCTGCCCTCTCCCTGCATTCCTCCCCCTCGTCTCCCTCCCTCTCCAATGTGAGGGGACAGCAAAAAGATGTCCACCCACAAGCTGGAAAGAGAGGCCTCACCAGAAACAGCTAGCACCTTGATCCTGGGCTGTCCAGCCTTCAGCACTGTGAACAAATAGATTTTCAAGCAGATTATTACAATGAGTTCTCAGGTGATGCTGATGGCCCTGGAGGAGAGACCACCCTTTGAGAACCATTGCTGTGGCCACTGGCCCTTAAGGGTCAACAGCCTCACTCTTCTCTGGCTCTTTTTTTCTATTTACCTTTATGGAGCTTTTCTTTCTTGCTTGCTTTTTTTTTTTTTTTTAATTATGGGATCCCATTTTCAGTGCTAGAAAAAGTCATATAAGAAAATCACAGGGCACAGGAACCATCAACCACTAATGGCTCGCATCAGGTGTGTCCACTCTGTTTCAGGAGCAAATGCGCCTTAATGATGTTCTTCTCACAGATTTCAATTAATTAGTCTTCAGTCCCAGGGTGGGGGATGGGGACAAATTAATGAGCGGAAAAAAAAACTTAATACCTTCATTTTTATTTTCACCTCTATTTTCATTATTTCCTTATCAAACTGCAAAGTCAATTTTCACTCTTTGAATTTGCTGTGGTGATTAAAAAATACAGCATGGCTTCCAGATATGTTCACCTTATAGTTTAGGCAGGAGAATTGGAGGTGAGGGAGGTGGTTTAACTTTCACCGTCCTGGTCTTGGAGTTCAGTTTACCCTCAGCCACCCAGAAGCCTCATACATTAATTATTCTCCTTTACAAAACACAGGGTATGCAAAACAATAGAAAAACTGTAAGAACTGATTTTTTTGAGACAGGGTCTCATTCTGTTGTCCTGGCTGGAGTGCTGTAGTGCATCATAGCTCACAGCAACCTCAATCTCTTGGGCTAAAGTGATCCCCCTGCCTCACCCACTGAGCAGCTGGGACTACAGGTGCTCACCACAATGCCCAGCTAATTTTTCTATTTTTAGTAGAGACAAAGTCTCACCCTAGCTCAGTCTGGTCTCAAACGCCTGAGCTCAAGCAATCCACCTGACTTGGCCTCCCAGGTTGCTAGGATTACAAGCGTGAGCCACTGTGCTTGCCTTGAACTAGTTTTTAAACACTATGTAGTTACATTTTCTAACAATGATAAACATGTTACTTTTCAATTTCCAGATAACTCCTAGCTGGGGAAGAACTGATAAATCGAAATTGAGCAAATTTTTAATCTGCACAATAAACAAACTACTTGCTTTGTGTTTTTAGATATTTGTAGATTATTATTGTACTTAATAATTGTACTTAATAAGCTTTGAAAATAAGCTTATCATATGATTCTTGAGTTTGGGGGATATCCTATATGCATCAAATCTTTCATTCCCATAGGATTTATACTTAATAAATGTTTGCACATTTGAATGAAAGGACTAATATATAGTTTAAATATTACCTTGCCCAACCTAAGGCAGTTGTTTTTAAGCCACAGCATACATCAGAACTTTCTAATGGATGTGAAAATGCTTACTCCATGGCCTTCCTCTCAGGCTTTGATAGGAACTGGGGCCCAGAAATTTTCGCTTTTAATAGACATCCATGAGTGATTCTGTGAACCATCGTTCAGAAACATCGTCTTCAATTTAGGACATGAAGGTCTATCATGTTGGAATTTCAGGTGTTAGTTCTTCACGTGGGAGAAGATTAAAGGGAATATTAGGATTTATCTGACCCATCAAAATAAAATGGCATTCATAATTATTTCCTTCAGCTACTTAAGACTGGCGTAATATTTTTAATCCTTTTGCTATATTAGTCTCTAAACATCATAGAATGAATTTCAGCCATTCTTCTGAGTCGTCTTACACACTTCCAATTTCTATTTTCCAAACTAATCAATCTATAGACCAGCTGATTCAAGAGAAAAAGTGTTCGTGAGAGCAAATTCCTTGTGTTCATTGTTCTGTAAATGTAAAAATAAGAAGAACACAATTTAAGGTAACTCTTTGTTTTGTTGAGGAGCTGATGCTCACTGTCATTGGGCCTCTCCCTCTGTCATGAAAACATTCAATTTTAAATATCCATTTCCTCATTCTTAACTAAGACTGAATTATAGTGGAACTTGTGAAGTAATGCTTGTGACAGCTGTTTGAATACAAAGTATATTCATTATAGTCATTGCAATTAGACTGAATATCAAATGAGTTTGTAATCGCTATGCACTTAAAATGTTATTCTTTATTTTGAGAGACTTACCCTCAAGAGTTCATTTGGGGCTCTGTAGTTTCTGATGATACTTGTAATAAAGAGTTGATATACATATGGACCTCATTTTTATTTTGATAAATGTTTGCACCATACCATTAGCTAGCAAATGTGGAATTACTTATTATTGGTTTCTTAGAACTTTTTTTTTTTTTGAGAGGGAGTTTCAAGCTGCTGTCCTGGGTAGAGTGCTGTGGCATCACAGCTCACAGCAACCTCAAGGTCTTGGGCTTAAGTGATTCTCTTGCCTCAGCCTCCCAAGTAGCTGGGACTATAGGTGCCCCCCACAATGCCCGGCTATGTTTTGTTGCAGTTGTCATTGTTGTTTAGCTGGCCCGGGCCAGGCTCAAACTCTCCAGCTTTGGTGTATGTGGCTGGCACTGTAACCACTGTGCTACGGGTGCCGAGCCAAGGTTTCTTAGGACTTTTACAAGGATAGTAATATATGGCCTACAATGTTATCATTTTGTTACTATAAAATTTTAATATGAAATCAATTTTAAAATAATGGTTTTTCCATTATTTATTCTTGTAGTATAACTGTGACTTCAGCTGTCTTTTATGAAAGACACAGAAACAAAACAAAATTTATTTTATGTAGAAGAGCCTGGTTAGCATGAGGCATACCAATGTGGAAATGATCAACTTACACAAAGACTGAGACCTTGTGTGCTTAGCCAAAGGGTGTCTATGTGCTTTATATCCTCAGAACTGCAAATGTAATAATATCTAAACTTATGAAAGGCTAAAGTTACTAAATAATAAAATCTTCTGAAATAAGAACTTGGAGAACTTAAACTTGGTAAATCAAACACCGAGAGAAAGTTTCATCAGATATTGTGTAGTCTTAGTCAGCAATCCTATAATTTTACATAACCAGAGTCTTTCTCTGGTTCGGAGACCTATTAGCATTCTTTTAAAATGCTTATTTGTTAACTTTGATGCATTGTATCATATATTTATCTTACAAATCACATTATACCTTCTTTCTGCTGGAATAGTTATTCCCTACATATGTAAAGATTTGTTTAATTATAGAAGTAGAAATAAATTACGTTTTCTATTTTCTGACCATTTTCAGTGCAGTTCTTTTAGTTCCCAGGGTTTCATTTCCTTTAATTTCTCACTGTAGTCTAATTTCACAAATCATATTTTTTATTGCTTCTTTTATTGAAATAAGCAATGTAAAGTATCTACCCTCTTGTGTAGTTTACTATTAGATTTTGTATATATTAAAAAGGAATTATGCTCACAATTTCTGCCCATATAGTAAGTCGTGTAAAACTCAATATACTTTAACAATCCTAAATTACGATTTAGTGGTATCTGAAAGACAAAAGAAAACAAGACTCTGGCATCCTATTTTTAGCAAAAATATTCAAAACATTGGTGCAGTTATCAAGAAAGTGAATTTTTTCAAAATATGTGCTGTGTATTTTGAGAAATCAGGATGTTTAACTCTTGAGACCACACAGATAAAAACATCAACTGATTCTAGCTCAAGATTATTTTCAGTAAGTCAAATTTATTGTGGCTAATCAGTTTATTAATCAAAAGATTATTCGTGTCTTTAATTAATTATTGTGTCCCACCATTATATTAAGATTGGAGGAGGTAATTAACTGAGACAAGCAAGGACAACCATAATAACTAAAGAGTAAAACTAGGAAATTAAATCTAGTAACATTCTATACTCATGTAACCGGGTTCTGCATGATGAGCACAGCAGTTGACAGGGACAGAGATGGAGCAGGGACAAGAGTTAGACACCATTTCAATAATATGGAAAGGAGTTGATGAAGAGTCTCAGCTGGAAAAATAGAATTAATCAGCAAATATTTATTAGTACTTCCTGAGTATCATGAACTGTGACATATAAGTCGAGATAGGAGGAAGTGAAGGAGTTGTTTGAGTCAACTAAGAAGAAAGAGAGATGAAGTTGTGAGTTAGAGCTGTCGGCGTGTCCAGTGAATCTGAAGTTGTGAGTTAGAGACGTCAGCGTATCCAGTGAATCTGAGGTTGTGAGTTAGAGACCTCAGAATGTCTAGTGAATCTGAAGTTGTGAGTTAGAGATATCAGCATGTCCAGTGAATTTGAAATGAAGGTCAAGGGATGTACTAACTTGGAGGAGGTAAGAGAGGTCGGGAGAGCTCAGGCAGAGAGTGTGAAGGCCAGAGAGGAAGAAGAGGAGACCAGAGGTGTAGCTGGAGTTTCTGCACGATGGGGATTTCACTGAAAGGGCAAAGGGAATGGCTTCCCAGAGAGAAGTTCTGGCTGTCACAGGAAGACAGACATGTAGGGAAGAACAGCAGTGATGGGGAGGACTGGTCAGCACAGCATCTCCGGGTTGCAGCTGAGAGTGGACGCCGAGAAGGCCCACTGGGGCTTAAGAGAGGAGGTGGTATTGTTACAAGTTTAGATGATCAACAGGTTCTGTGATTGTTTGTGTACACAGAGTAAAGGAGGAAGACAATTCAAGGGTGACTCAAGTTTCTGACACGAAAACCAGGCAACAGTTCTAAGGCTTCCCTAAGACGATCACTTCTTAAGGAACAATTAAAGAGTTGGTGGGCCCTTAGCTTGAATGTGTGAAGGGACAGCCCTAGAAACACAGGTGTTCACGTCTATCTATGAGACTCATAGGGTAAAATCTATTAACAGACATCAAAAAAATTAATTTTTTGGCTCAGTGCCTGTAGCTCAGTGAGTAGGGTGCCAGCCATGAACACTAAGGCTGACGGGTTCGATCCCGGCCCAGGCCTGCTAAACAACGACAACTGCAACCAAAATAAGTGGGGTGTCATGGTGGGCGCCTGTAGTCCCAGTTAGTTGGGAGGCTGAGGCAAGAGAATCACTTAAGCCCAAGAGTTTGAGATTGCTGTGAGCTATGATGCCACTGCACTCTACTGAGGGTGACATAGTGAGACTCTGTCTCAAAAAGAAATAATAATTTTTATTGAAACTTCCCTAAACACACCCAGCAACTAAAATAAAATGAAATAAATTAGAGTATCATTAGGTTATTAATGCCTTTCATTCTTATATTAATATTTGTACTGAAAGGTCAGAAAACATGTCATCAGTGAGGTAACAAGAGTTCACTCTTTTTCTCACGCGAGACTTCTGTATTTTGCTTCAGCTACTTGGGCACCTTTGGGTTTATAGCACCTGTGTGACAGCTAAGGTGACTTCCAGGCTAGAGATTTAAGCACTGGCAATTAAATGCTCCAGCCAGGGATGTATCACTGTAGTCTGAGTTCACATTTTATGGACCAGCATTAGTCACATGCTTCACCATGACTAACTTTAGAGGAGGGGGAAATGCCATCTTCTCACGGACCCAAGAGCAAAGATAAAGTGGACATCTGTGAGGATCTCAAAAGGGATGATCAAAGCAGGAAGAAGGAGAGAGACGATCAGATCAAGAAAGCCTTGGGAAGGGGAAACTAAGCAAGATGAACATTGAACAAGAAACAAAAATAAGAAAATGGAGATGCTCTCAATGAGGAGACACCCCAGCAGGTAGCCTTCCCCCAGTGCCGGCTGTGGGGAGACCCCTGGAGTTTCATGTCAGTGGGGGTTGTCAGCTCAATCTTCCCGAGAAAGGATGAGGAAAGGAAATAGCAAGTGAAGGTTTTCAAAATGTGGATGGTGAGAGGATGAGTAAAGGTAGGAAAGCTGCTTACTCAGAAGGCAGGGCAGAAGCAAGGGCTGGGGGGTTTGGCATTTTTAAGGGTGAGGGAGTTGTGACTAAGTGGAAAAGGAGGCATTGGTGAGGACAGAACTAAAGGTAGAAGAAAAAAGAATACAATAGGGGCCAGGAAAGAAAAGAGAATATGGAATTTGCCTTGGTAAGAAACGACACCACCTGCTCAGAGAAGGGAGCTAAAGGGGAGGGCAGAGGTTTTCATTAAATTCACCTGAACAGTACGTTCTTGACAGTTCATCTCACTTAACTCTCTAAGTTATGCAAAGTGGAATCCTGTTCTCTCTATTTTGCAAAACAGGACTCAGAAGGAAGAATGCACTCACCAAAGGGCTGTCCAGCGGGAAGGGGAAAGTGGGGCTCCAATGGAAATCTGTCTTACTAGGAACCTGTCTTTCTGACACTCGAAGAAAGGTGAACACGGAGAGGTCAAGGCTGGGCCCCCAGAGTCAGTCTGGGACTAATAGCTCCCAGCCCCACCCCCTGCTCTTTGACCACCAGGAAAGAATATCTTCCCTCTTGTCAGTTCCTTTTTCCGTGCATGCTTACAAATGCTCTTTGTATTGACCTTTAGTCAATTTCAATATTTCTGGTGAATAAATTAATCTTAAGGTAAAATTTGTGAGGAGAGCTTGACTTGTTCTACAGGGTACCCCCACCTTTCTGGCCTCAGGCTTGTTGAGGGTAGGGGTGAGAGGTTGAAGAACATAGGTCGTTTTTAACGTGATGACAGCTGTTTTCCTTTCTGCCCCTGCTTTTATTTTGTGAATGCTTCTGTTTGTAGCTGGGTGTTCTTATTGCCCAATATAGGAATGGAGTAGAAACTTTATGAGGTTATCCTCTCTCTGTGTGGAGTTGGGAAACGGCCTTCTCCCGTCCTTCTGGTTGGCATAGATGCCACCCTTTTCATTGTGAAAAGCCATGTCCAAATAGAACTTTTCCAAGCTAAGAATTAATGATTTTTTACAAGGTGAGAGAGAATGCAAATCGTGCATGCATGAAAAAGTCCAGATTTTATGTTTATTTCTCCTTGCAGGTTTCTGGCCATATGTTTTCTTTGGTTTTCAGACGGGGACAGAACAATATTGTTAATCTTTCCTAAACAAAGACCATATATGAAATTTAGAGGGCTTTGAAATGATACTAAAGCTAAATTTTCTTTGGACATTATTGCATCTTAATGAACAGATTTGTCCTAATTTATGAGAAGTGTGATTTTATAGAGTTTCATTTAAACTAGTTTAACTTCAATATATTAAACCCCATAAAGCCAGGGTTTTTAAATTTGCATATTTTACTTTATTATATTATAAAAGATTATTAAAAAATGAAGAAATGGCTGTTATCCAATTCTAAAAATTAAAAAAGTAAGTTTGGACTATTTTTCATAATCCCATACTCCTTGTTTTTTTTATTGTGGGGGTGGAGAGATAATTGTAAAAAGTCTTCTAAAAAGTTTGGGTAGATGAAACAACACACACGTTATGTACATGTAAAATCTACTAAATGTAGAATATAAATGTCTTAATGCAATAACTAGGAAAATGCCATGAAGGCTATGTTGACCAGTTTGATGAAAATATTTCAAATTGTATATAAAGCCAGCACATTGTACCCTATGACTGCATTAATGTACACAGTGATGATTTAATAAAAAATAAAATAAAGGTTAAAGCAATATAATAAAATTTGGGGAGAAAATTTAAATTAAAAAGTCGCTGACAATTTTATATTTCTTTGTGAATGTTGCTCTAGATTTTGCTTATATTATACATAGTTTCACAGTCAGAAGCAAAATTGGATTTGAGTTAGTCTTTCCTAGTGATGACAAATCACAAATAGTTTGTGTGCATGTTATCTTTCAGATTATCTATTCTAATGCAATTATAATATGAAAATAAGCTTAATTTATTCAATTATTATAAATTGTGTTTAAAAATACCTTTTCTAAACAAGATGCCATAAAAAAGAAACAGAGTTTCACTCTCAAGTTCCCTTGGAACATCTGGAGTATTATAAAGAAATTTCTCACTTATTCAGGAAACATTTGTTGCATATAAAATATTCGGCTACATGTTGTGAGACGACAATGAGGACAAAGATAATACAGTTGGCCCTTGAGCATCGTGGGTTTGGACCCAAGGGTCCACTTACGTGCAGACGTTCTTCCACCTCTGCTACCCCAGAAACAGCAAAACCAACCCATCTTCATCCTCTTCCTCCTCAGCTGGCTCAACATGAAGACACAGGAAGGTGAAGACCTTGGTGACAGTCCACTTCCCTTTGGTGGATAGTAAATTGATTTTCTCTTCATTTTGATTTTCTTAATATTTTATTTTCTTTAGTGTACTTTATTGTAAGACCATAGTACATGGTACATATAACATACAAATATATTTTAATTGATTATATCATTGGTAAGGTTTCCAATCAACTGTGATTGCACGAGACGTCAGCACCCCAATAACTACATTATTCAAGGATCAACTGGACTTTTAAATAGTATTTGCCTTAAAATATAGGTTGAAAGTTTTTTATACTGATGATAAAAACATTTTGTATATGGCTTTTATAAATACTGAAGGGATTTTACCACGACATCATAAGTAAAAGAAGGAATAGACTTAAAATTTATAATGACTTCCAAACGTGTTGCTATGGGTATTTAGCATGAGGTAATCCCTTCTCCCTTGTTTGCAGGGGTTACATCCAGGGGAAAGATCAGGAGTCATTTGGGGAGGTTTAAGAGTGGAAGGAAACCATGGTCTAGGGCTCTGTTAGTCAGCATATCAGTTCAGTTTCAGCCAGAGAAACAGAACCAGTAAAAGATGTTTTTAGGTATTTATTGTAAGAAACTGACTTACACAAGAGTGGGGTCTGGCAAGGCAAGTCGGAAATAGGAAGGGGAGGTTGCAACTCTCAGAAACAAACTCAAACTGCTATCTTTAGGTAGAATTTCTTTTTCAAGAAGCTTCTCCTTCTAAGACCCTTCCAGATTATCTAAAATAATCACTTTTATTGAAAGTCAACTGATTATAAAATGTAATTACATTTACAAAGTCTGTACAGCAACACCTGGCTTTGTGTTTGGCCAAATATCTGAACACATAGAAGTGACCATCACGGCCAGCAAAGGTTACTTTTGCAATGAATTACTGAGAAGTCCTTTTCCGGAATGGCAATGATTTATTCCCTCGATTATAACCATGTATGTCTCTATGTCAGCATAGATGGGCAAGTCAGACCCACCTGTTAGGGATATTGAGGGATCTTCCTTTTTTTGATCTTTCCATTTCTGATAAAGGTACAGATAGGTTGGGTGTCAATTTGCCAAATAAAATATCATTTTACTGTATATAAGGTTAGAACAATAACAAATCAAGTAAATCAACTTTATTTTACTCGGGAAGATACACCAAGAGAGAAAACATTCTTTTTTCTGTGTTGCTTCGAAAAAGCTAAAGATGGCATTAACCCCCAATGCAAGGAAGATGGCGTGTGCCCACCAAGGATGTGGCACCCACTCCCTCATCCCTCAGAATGTTGTCTAGAGGGATGTGTCTCCATCAAGCCAAGCACAGTATCTTCTGTGTACAGGAGTCATCATGAAAGTTTTGAGGTACACACAAATCAAGAAAAGTAATATCTGTGTCAACAGAAACAAATGAAGCCATCCCAGCAACACTGATAAGCCGAGCAAACTGAAACTTGTGCTGGTGAACCAGAGAAGATGCTTTGACTGTTTCTTGGAAGTAAAATAATGGACCGTAACACAGTGTGTCTCAGAACTTTTCTAGTGACCTACATATAACCTTAGGAAAGCTGCATGTTGTCTATTACATATTCAACATTACTCTAATTTTTGCCCACTCATATTTGCATCAAACTCCATTGCCATGAGAGATGTATGTTAAAGGAATCATTGTTACAGAAGTCTCTATGAACAGAGTAATACATACATTTTATTTCAGAGACTGTATGTTTCCTACGTCATTATTTTCTCACCAATGAAAGATAAACCTTCTCTAAGATATGAATTTTCATAATAGCAGCCGATTTCTGTTATCTATAGTGTTTGCTTACAACTTACCAAGACAGTTTCATAGGAAAATGAATAATGTGGCAATGTATGAGTCTCTAGGAATGCCTCTGCCACTAATACCTTTGCCCCATGTCTTGAATTCTCTTAAGGACCATGCTTGGCGGGAGTTTTCTTTCCTCTTGTCCTGTATCTAGAATTCAGGCCGAATATGTATATTATCATCTACATTGTTAACTAATGTTTAACAATAATTATCCCTCAAATGTGTAAACACTTGTGCCCAGAACACAAAACAGCAGAGGAGATAATCAGGCCAGGTTTATTTAAAAAGGGAGGGTGAAAAAATAAAGTGATTAATTAATTTAATTTAATAAATAAAAGGGAGGATTACTCTCAGGGCAATGCAAAGATGGCTTCTGTACCTAGGGGTAGTTAGAAGCCCCTTTTACATGGGTGGCCTAGAGGGTAGACACATTGCAAGTTGCCAGTCAGGTTGGGGTCTTTGGGGTGAACTTCTCAGTCAGATACTTTGGGTCTTTGTCTTAGGAGGAGAGAAGGAGGAGGGAGCGGGGAGAAGGGTTTGTGTATGACTGCTAGGCCTCCCAACAGTCCCCAGATTAGATCACGATGTCTAAGGGAGGAAGAGAGGAAGCAGCATCAGTGTCATTAAACATGTACCTGGGCACGTACATACATCGGCTTTTCAGCCCACCCCCAAACTCTCATGAGTTATATAGCACTATTTCCTTTTTATTTATGAAGAAACATAACTTAGGAAGAGTTCATTAACTCAACCAAAGAAAAATAGTAAAAACTGTGCAGAGCATTGAAACCAAGATTAAAATCCAGCTTTGTGTGACTCTAGCTCCTATCTACTTCCTACCAAGACAAGAGAGGGACGGAGGGAAGGAGAAGAGGAGGGAGGGAGGGAGGGAGAAGAAATGGAGGAAAAGAAAGGAAAGGAAGAAAATGGAGAGGCCTAATAAGCTCCGTAATTAGAACATTTATAACTTCTCATCCTGTGGCATTAATATGTGCTCTCAGCATAATTAAAATTGAAGTCTAAAACATTGTTAGTCAAGCAATAGGCTCCAAGACACATTTATAAGAGCTAGAAAAACTTCTTTCTGAAATCCTACTTTTTTATATTTTTTCAATATCCTCTATTTGGCCCTGACAAGTATATTAAAAAATAGGGTTTAGATGACAATTTGTTTGGAATCACATTGAAAAACATTTGATGTGAAAGAAATAGAAAACATGCCTCTCTTTCAACAGAGCATTTGACTTTCATGTTTTTAATATCAAGGTATTTCGAATAGAACATGTGAATTATGTATTGATGAAATAGAAAAACTTTGCGAAAGGTTACCCCCTTCTTTTCAGACATGAGATATGGAAACAAAACGTTGACGTTTGCTTTCTTCTTTCTTCTTCTTTGATCTTTTCAGAAGGAATACTCGTGTCAAAGCCTAACACAAATGGCACGTCCAGTGTTGCATTCTTAGCTTGTTAATTTGCTGCTGATAGATTTCTCAGAGATCCTGTTGAATGAGAAAGATCAGAGGTTGCCAGGTCAGCCGGGCAGGTGGGCAGCCCTGAGAGTGAGCAGCATAGCACTGATACAGACATAAAATCCAGCCATCTGAGATACAGAGACTAATGAGTCTATACCCTTACTCGCTAAGGGTGGGGAATTGTCTCTTGTCAAAAGAATACAGTTATTCTCAGTTCCATCTTGTAAGGAGCAGGGAGAGAGGACATAGGGACAAGATGCCAGGGAGGAGTGTCAATGGGGAGAAGGTGGAGGGGACCAAGCCTGGGGCAGAGGGGAAGGGCCCTACAGCAGGACAAGGCCTGGAACAGTCCATAGAATAAACAGTCTACTGCACAGGTCTGTCTGGCCAGACTGTTGATTATAGAATCATATTACTTTATATTTTTGGAAAACAACCATTTAAGCCTGTAAAAAAGTAAAAACTTTTCATTTTGTTTCTATTTTACATGGTAGCATCCTCAAGAAAACTCAATTAAGAGGAACAATATTATGTGATTTTCTAAGCTGATAAAACAAAGCTTACCACATAACCAAGGACAGACAGAGGTTTCATCTCTGTTAACCACAGTCGTATATTTGCATAAAGAGAACTGTAAGAATAATTTATAAGGTTCTAATGTAAATATAGGAAATTTCAAAGAAATAGGATCAACCAAAGCGGAGAAGAGATACATACTTTCTAAATGATAGTCATTACACACAGAGGTCACAGAGACTTTCACAAATGACTTGGCATTTCAGAAAATTTACACAAGTTATCCAAACTAATAGAAGACAGCAAAAAGTTGGCTTCATATAGTAGATGATTTTAAAATGAATATTTGGCTTTGGGGTGTTTTAAAATAATTTTTTAGGTATGAGTCTATACTAATGAATACTTGGCTTTGGGGTGTTTTATGAGTCTATACTAATGAATGAATATTTGGCTTCATAATAATTTTTTAGGTATGAGTCTATGCTAAAGCCACTCTAAACCTGATAATGAAGTTAGAAGATAACCAATGGCAATGACTTTGTTTTTTTTCGTTCTATCCCTAACAGATTATTCTCCTTCTTTCCAATCTAAGAATATATGATACTGCTCTGATTAAGCAAAGCACCCACTACCTCCATGTGTGTGTATACCAATGCTCTAGACCACTAAAACCTTCTCCATATCAACAGTAAGCCAGCGTTGCTCTCTTCCCCCTCACATCTTCACTGGAGTAGATCACTTTCAGTTTCCTTCAAGAACTTTTCCTTTCCATTTACAACTTGGTTACCAGTTTGGTGCAAGAGGCCTAACTTTTAGCCTGTCTCATTTTCCAACATACTTTAAGTATGCTTAATCATTTCTAGCTTTTGATTTAAAGTGCGAGATGTGTAACTCTTCACTTGAACACTTAGAGCCCATTGGAGGATTATTATTAACAATTAGCCTAATGTCAATGTTATTGTGTCTCAGGGAATAGGAAGACCCCAGGAGAGGGAGAGACATGAGGGAAGGGCAGGTGGGTAGGGCAGTCAGAACAGACACAACACTTATCAATTAAGTTCACTGCCTTTTGTGGGTGTGGTTAGCAGCATCCCAAAACAATCATAACGATAACATCAATGATCATGGATCACAGGTCACCATAACAGATACAACAATGATGAAAATTTTAAATATTGAGAGAATTGCCAAAATGTGACAGAGACACAAAATGAACAGATGCCATTGGAAAAATAATGCCAATAGAGTTACTCAGTGCAGGGTGGCCATAAACCTTTAATTTGTAAGAAGCACAGTATTTGTTGAAGCAGAAGAAATTAAAGCACAACAAAACAAGGTATGTCTGTATATATGAAATCACCCAATGCAGTGTGTATCTGTATAAATGTCTCTGTGCAGAAACATGGTTCCAAAAAGAACCAACCAGTGTCCATGAAATGAGAAATTACCTAGTTCTGACAGGCATTCATACTATGTGGGATAGATGCCTTAAGAGTAACCACACACAGAGCTTATTTGAAATGCAAACAGATCAAATTACTCAGCTACAATAGGCGTTTGCTACTAAGTTTGAAAACAACATTTTTGGAAAGACTAATGAAGCTGTAGATAACTAAAAATGAATTGTAAATAGCTTAATTGTTAGCAACAACTGAATTCAAGATTAATAGTGAAAAAGGAAGGAAAACAATTTTTTAAACGTAGCATAACATTATCAGCTAAAACCAGGGTATTTCACCAATAGCAGGTGAAAATTCAATGAGAAGGGAATGGTTTGGGTCAAAATGGGAGAATAAGATCTAAGGCAACGGTTCTCAACCTGTGGCTCGTGACCCCTTTTTAACAATGAAAATATTGTTGGGTGAGGAAGGCTGAGAACCACTGATCTAAGGTAACACGGACTGAATGTGAATGAAAAATAATCTGAGGCAAGAATATAATGGAAACACACAACTTATTTTTTAAGAACTGATTTTTTCCTATGAGTTTATCATTACTATTATTTGTTTTGAGTATCACCTCATGATAGGGAGAAGACAACTCAGGAAAAATAAATAAAATATGTGTTGGCACAGTACAGAGAAAATTTATAAAAGCACGGATAATCAAAGGATGAAAAATATAATTGGGTTCTATATATAAAAGTAAGTTCTATAATAAGTCCTTGAAAAAAACAAAAATACAGTTTAACTGCCTTGGAAATTTCATTTTTAATGAGAATGTTGATAAACAGAGACATTGTACTTCATTTATAGAGGAAGGGACTTAGTAGAGATTTTTCTGAAGCACCTTCATGGGGCAGATGAAATGCTTGCTTGTAGCTGGGGTGCATATGTTTTAGAAAGGAAAGGAAACTTGGCATGGTGCATTAAATCCTGGTCGCTGAAATTACATCAGGTGCCAAAGTCTCAACCATTGTCTCTGAAGACATTTGACATCTTAAACGGTTTTCTACAATACCTACAAAGTCAGTGGAACTTGCATGATTTATCAGCATATTCATGTATGATCTCAACTATGATCAAAGTCTGTGGGGTGAAGTCTACGATCAGAATGTCCTTAAAGTAAGATGACTAACTGCTGAAAGACTGGTGCAGATGCCAGTGCATTGATTAAACAATGAATTAAAAAATACAACTCTGAGGGGAGTGGCGTTTTCTATTCCCTACCCTGCCAAATCTCACCAGTAAGTCTACCATATATGGGGCCAACTTAAAATCAGATGTTTGCTTCTTGAGCATGGATTTGGAAAACAAGGAGTAAGTTAATCTGGACTTGAAGGCCATAGCCTGTCTTTGGACCATGGTGCCCTGTCCCCTAGGCTGTTGTTGGTGACACACAAGGTTGACCTTGTTCACTTTGCTGCCCCTCCAGCATCTCTGACCTTTAGTTCCGTCAGCATCCTTCATCAGGCTGCAGTGGGGACTTGATGGTCAGGAGCCACAAGGCCTCTTTGTGGTCATTTTTTTCCATTTAGTATGTTCAAACTCTTCTGGAAAGCCTGCTAGAACCCAACACTGCCGGTGTAGGACAACGGGGATGATTTTTGAAAGTTTTTTCCCAATCTTACATTTCTGTGGCAGAAATTTTTTACATGTGCCTCATTATTACCTGCTTTCAAGTGAATTTCCTTTCCAGACAATGGGAAAGGAAAATTTCAGAAAATGTGGCCTGTACATAATGAAGTCCCCTATCTTCTCTTAGTTGCAAGAAGGGGGGTAACGGTGATGATTGAGATGTTCACATTCATTGGCAGGAAACTTGAATTTTGCCTCTCCATGGGGATCTAATGGAATACATGGATATGGTACTTTATTTTTTGAAAGCTTGTATAGATATTTTGATCATTTTCTCCATATTAGAGCCTCCAATTGGAAATTGACTGTGAAGATGTTGGAACGCTTGTTCAGCAAAAATAGTCTTATGACATATTAAACTATTTACTCCCGGGAAGCTGTTGTGATAATAAATACTACCGAGATAGAGAAAACCATTGGGGTGAATAAACCTTATTATCTATCTGTACACTGCTGTTAAAAATACTAAAGGCAAGCCATGTGTGATGTGTGTTACGTGGACTTCTACTGGAAAGCTATTATAATGGCAACACAATGGAAGGAAAGACAGACGAAATGAAAGTGGCAATGGCTAGAGAGAAATACAATTAATTTATAGCCAGATATATTAAATTGGTTTAAGATTGACAGTAGATTTACCCCTGGGAAGGAGAAAGCGAAAACAGAATAAATTTTATTTTTAAGAACTCCTGAAACCTAACAGGATGCTGCCTAATGAGGTGATGTAACATAAAACATCGCTTGATGTGAAATTTGCATAATGCCTTTTTCTCCCCTAAGAGATTGTTTTGAAGGAATAACAAAGACTGAAATGAAGTGGGAAACAAAATAACAAACCACAAATATTTTCTCAGTCTTTGCAAATATTAATAAGAATATCCTCTCCTCTGATTCATTAGTTCTCCCAGGAGCCCACCTGGATGTCCTCAGAACGTAAACTGATACTTAAACTAATTAATACATTGGGATTTAGATTTCTTTATAATGATATCTTGTATAAAAACACTTGTATAAAAATACTTTTATCTCTGTATGAGCTGTGTAAAGTGGTGGCAGTGTGAGTTACACCAAATTGCTCAGCACCAGGACTGCTCTGATAAACAGCTGTAATTTATGCACAAACTATTGTGGTAAACAAGGCTGGCCCTTAACAAGATTGTTCAAAGCTTGTCTTTTTCACTTTATTCATTTTGCACCTTTTTCCCTTTAATGTAGAACCTTCTCTTCCTGCAGATACCTGTTTTCTGACCAACTCTGCTTATCAAAAAAAAAAAAAAAAAAAGAAAGATACACTGTAGGTGCTCTGATGGTCGGATTGCTCTATTATACCAGGTCTACACGTCCTTCTCTTCTCCTTTCCCATCTTCACAGGCAACCTCGTGTCCAGATTTTCTTGCTGTAAAATCCTCCCTATGCAGGCAGGAAAGACAATGCTGCCAGACATTTTAGATTTGATTTTTAATTAGATTTTAATATAAAAAGATTTCAGTCACTACACCACCTTGTGCATACTATTTTGCATTTAAAACCTTTTATATTCCATTTTGAACATGTGAAATTTGCATAATACTTTTTTCTCCTTTTTCATTCATTCTTCATTCTTTTCTCCTTTTTTCATTCTTTTCTCATTTCCTCATTTATTCTTTCTCTGAACTAATGCTTATTGGCCACCTACTATCTTTAAGGCCCTAAGATAATTTCTTTGAGAACTTAAAACATGAATAAAGGCTGGTCCCTAAGGCCCACTAAAGATAAAGCCTGTTAAAGAATTAATTTCCTATTAAAGATGTTTTAAAGCCCTTTTGCTTAAAAAGAAGTAGGATGGCAGGAAACTAATGAGCCTCTGAAATCATGTTGTACCTAACGTTAGTTATAAAAATATACTTTGTTAGGGTCTCCATTGAGGCAGATAAGGGGTTAGTGGAAATGGAGCACAGTCTTCCTCTGTCAGAACCCTCAAGCCCAACAAACACACAGCAAAATATAAATACTTACTGACAGTTTATAAGTGTCCCCTTCTCCAAGGAGAAGCCTCAAAGAGCTAAAAATAGACCTTCCTTTTGACCTGCAACCCTATTACTAAGTATCTACTTGGGAAAAAAAACTGTTTTACCATAAGGACATTTGCATGCCAATGTTTATAGCAGCTCAATTCATAAAGATGTGAAAATCAGCTGAAGTGCCCATCAACCCATGAATGGATAAATAAACTGTGATATGTGTACCATGGAATACTATTCAGCCTTCAAGAAAGATGGAGACTTCACATCTTTTGTATTTGCCTGGATGGATTTGGAGAATATTCTTCTAAGTAAAGTATCATAAGAATGGAAAAACATTCAATATATTTAATGTTAATATGAAACTAGTAGATGAACAGCTATATGCCAGCACAAGAAGAAAAACACACACACATTTAAATTAGAGAAGGGGGCAGGGAGGGCGGTGTGGTAAATCTCTCATATATAGGGTACAATGTTGGGGTATTCAGCCCACCTCCAGGGTGAAGGGCTCAACTGCACCTTGGATTTACCTAACAAGTGCAAACAACATAACCTAATTGTATGTATCCTTATGTTAATCTGAAATTTTAAAAAGTATATAAATACTTATATACAGGCTCCTGTCTCCAGGGACTGCGGTGCTTGGTTGGGGTTATTAAAATCCTCTTTCTCAATGACGTACGTATCTGTTCTGGGCCTCTTTCCTACACTCCATCCTCCTTCCCTCTCACAGGCATATTATGGACAATGCTTCACTTATCTCAGTGCTAACTCCAAGGTTTTCTCTTCCATTGTCTCAAGAAGCAAAATGTTTCAATGTATATTTGAGGTAATTGTTAGAGAATGTAATACCATTTACTTTCCATAACTCCAGTTTTCTAAATTCCTTAAATCTTAAGCTGTATGATTTTGTTTCTGAAAACAGAATTGTGGCTAAGGGTTTGGCCCAATCCAATAAAAGTCAGCTCCCTACTCTGAACCACAGTTTGTGCTACCTAAAAAGAGCTCACTAAACTCTTGAGTAGTGCAACTTAATAGTCGAATTTGACTAATCCTTGTAGTGTACCTCAGCTGGGCTCTGGAGACAATTCCTCCACCCTGACTCTCAAATTCACCTGCCTCCTCTGTTGATGGCTTCTTTATGTGAGCACCCTCTAATTGACCAGCTTGCACCCTGACTTCACCCTACCCCATTAGAAGGTTTAATTAGATCATAATCATCAGACTTATTTGCCTTTCCCATGTTACTAATACTATGTTAAAGTACCAGAGATCACTTCTTCATTGGTCTGTCATCCTAGACTCTCAGATGACACATCTCAGTCTTGATATTCTTATAGGTCTCCCAGAAAACCAATGAATCCTTTCTTAGAAAGTTTAATATCTATCTTCAACTTATTAATATTTCCTATAAAATCAAGGTGGTGGATGTACTAATTAAATAACCCCCTCCAGATCTGACATACAATGTAAATGCAATATCACACACTGGGCCCCATAAGTACCTCCTCCCCAAGTATCCACCATGTTCCAGATTCTACATCTCTGTCCCAGCCTGCAGGATAATGCCCTGATGTTTTCAGGAGTCATTTAGCCCACTGTTGGGATGGCACAATCCCTGCATCTGCTCATGAGTCACAGAGCTGATTAACAGTGCATTGCAGCTCTTGGCAAGAGCTAGAGTAGGAAATAAAATTAAGGTGTACAGGTTAGGCAGGAAATTCAGATAAAACTACTTGGGAAATGTAGCTAAGCAAGATATAATTATCTCACTTATAATTAGACCAGAACATCAGGCCCACCATCCCTAAAGCCTTCTTTTCTGCAAAGAGACAAGTGAGACCATCAAGGAGCAGATGGTATTCTTGTATGGGTGTGAGTGAGTAATGAACACTTCTTACCTTAGAATTTGGTTATAGGAATTATTCCTATTGGCGCTAACTTGCTAGCTTAATAGTTCATTATTTCCAGGTCTTCTATTCCTCTGGGCTAGGTAATTATTACATCATGAAAAAAGAGTTCTGGAAAATTTCAGTAACATCTCTACAGCCCAGCTATTTGCCCCTATTATTTGATCACCTCCAAATATCTAGGAAATTAATACAAGTAAGGGAAGCTGACAAATTACATTGAGTTGAACATGACTCCAAACATTTTTGGTACATTTTAATTTTATTTTTTTACAAATTTTACGATATGTTTTAGTTTGTAGAGAAGAAAAAGTTATTCAGGTCTGGAGTGTGATTTTTGCACCCGTGTTACATGTCCTTACACATGGGCCTATTATGTACATAACCCTGTTATTGTATCATTTTTAGAAAAAGGTAAACGTTAGTTCAAAGAATGAACTGTGAAAAGACAGTGATGTGGTCTAAAAATAAGAGTGCCCAACTCTATCCTCTTTAGATAAGCAAAGTGGGTCAGAACACAGAGTTTATGTCTGTTTACATAAGAGACAAGGTTAAATATGGTGGAAGATCTAGTCTGTAATTTTCTTTGGATTCTGTAATAGACATCTCAGTTTCTAATAGCAACACAGCCAGGAACTTGCTGTCCATAGGAAATGGTTTTCAGCTATATTTCCCTCATGAAGTAGTATCCTGGGATACCTAGTTTGCATACCATTTGCAATTTTTACTATAAAAAATAATTTTTGTTGTATACATTTAAGGTATACAAAATGACATTTTAACATATACACAGTGAAATGATTTTTATCATCAGTAAATTAACATACCCATCACTTCATATATTAAGTTTTAAAACTCTTTTATAAATGAGGAATTGTTAATTTAGGTACCTACTTATCCATCCTGTAATTCCTTAATTCTTTGCCCCAACATTTACTGACTGTCTTCTCCAAGTTACTTTGTTAAGTTCTGAGGAGGATAAAAACTAAGTTCAGTTTTGTGTAGTAAAACATGTTTAATTCCTAAGACATCAACAGAGTGTTATGTTAATATAAATGTTATTTTGCTAATAAGGTGGGAAGGGGCGGCACCTGTGGCTCAAAGGAGTGGGGCAGTGGCCCCATATGCTGGAGGTGGTGGGTTCAAACCCAGCCCGAGCCAAAAACTGCTTTAAAAAAAAAAAAAGAAAAAGAAGGTGGTAAGGCACAGTAGTGAAATAATTAAAAAGCAAATTTTAATATAATCACATAGGCAAATATACATAATGTATGTATATATATGGATATATACATATATAATTTTAGATTTAATAAATATGATTTCCCATAACTACTTCTTTAGCGGTAATAAGTAAAAGCTTATAAATAATTTGGATGATGTCCACTAGTAAACCCATCAAGTAGCACAATTCTTTTTTGTAATAAAAAGTGCAACAGTTATAACAAGGTACCTCAATCTGTGGATTAGGGCTTCCTAATCTTTCTCCATTTTTAGGTCAACAATATTAGAAATGTTCCTTTCTGTCATCCCTGTATTGGCAGCATTTAGAACTGTGCCTGGCACATAGTAATACTCATCACTGTAACTAACATTAGTTGAATGATTGAAGGACAAACACAGAATCCTTCTAGCAAACCGAAAAGACACATCTCCACAGGACAGTCATAGAGGTTCAGGTCCCATTTTGCATACCTTTCAAGACAGGGATAGATTCTGCCAAACCTCACCCACAGCTGCCAGGCTGAGAACCCCAGCCTGAGATGAACCAAAACTGAAGTCATGGTACACACAGAAAAGCCTCACCCCAAAGTCGCTGCTGACATCCTGCCGGGCCACCCCTGAAACGTCTGTGTGATACTCACAGGGAATGCTCCCTTCAGCAGATTGGGTGTGAAACAACTTTTTAACTCAGTTCTAATGGTTTGCCAAGATGATTCCAAATACTCAGAGTAAATACAATGAGGGATGAGAAGACCCATGTTAGAAGGGTTGGTGGACAGATCGTGAGTCGTGTTTAAAACTGGCTCCTGTATGCACCGTTGGGGGCCTTTAAACAATACCCCGGAGGGAAACTTCTCTCCTAAAATGTACATTGTGTTCCTTCTTGGATTAAAATCATCAAACCCTTGAAATTATTAAACATTATTTCCAATCCCTCTTTGACACAAACATCCCACAGTTCATGTACCTGCGTGTATGTGTGTACACAAACACACGTGTGCCCCCATTGACCTGGTTGTTTCAAGGTGGCCGTCTGCTGTGGGCTGAACCATGTCCTCCTAAACCATGTAAACCCACTTCAGAATGTGACTGTGGGGGGAGAGGAGGCCTTTAAACAAGTGGTTACGGCAAACTGAGGCCATCGGGGTGTCCCTACTCCAGTGCAACTGCTGTTCTTACGAGCAGAGGGAAAGATACCTGGGGTGCTCCTGCTTGGGGGTAAACCATCGGAGACCACAGTGGCGGGTGGGGGGGGCTGTGGGGGGAGGGTCTGCAACCTGCTGAGACTTGGCCTTTCTCTTCTAACCTGCAGAATTGTGCCCAAATCAATTTCGGCGGTTGAAGCCACTCAGTCTTTGGTACTTTTTATGGCAACTCTAGAAAACTAATGAGCCATTTCCCAGCCTGTGACTAACTGTGCTATCTTTAAAAGACAAGAATAAGAATCTTATCTTCAAATCATGTGGGTCTGTTTTTATTTTCTAACAAACTTTATTTCTTTATTTTTTAATTTCAGACTAATACGAGGGTGCAGATGATTAGGTGACATTGTTTGTATTTGTTAGGTAAAGCCCTTTTGTAGTTGAGCCCCTCACCCAGGAGGTGTGCCACGTACCCTGACCTTGTGCCCGTTAGGTAAGAACACCCTGATGCCCCTGCCTCCTCCCACCCTCCCCTCAACTTGAATTTCATTGAGTTTTTCTCCTAAGTGGGAGCTGGAGAACATTCTCCTTAGTAAAGTGTCACAAGAATGGAAAAGCAAAGATCCAGTGAAATCATGTGATTTTATCCTCCAGTTATTAAACCCTTTACCCAAAAGAGCAGCTACTTAGACAATATTAAGGCAAATAACATCATATTTTTGTTAAATTTCCTTTAGTATATACCAAGGGAAATTTATGTTTGTATAATATCAGGTATTTGCTAAGCAATATCATAATTTCTATATTTTTTTGTCAGTTTTATTGTTCATGAAAATGTTTGAGGTGATGAGTGCCAGAGTCACCTAGATTTGATTATTAGTCATTGTATGCCCGCATAAAAACATCACATGTACCCTATAAATACATACAACTATTATGTATCTGTAATAATTTTTAAAAATTATATATGTATATGATATATGTGTTATAAGGTAGATATAGTTGGAAATATTTAACAGCTGAGAAAAATGAGGTTCTGGTTAGTTTCAACATGCTAGAAATAGTCCTCGGTAGTCACTGGTAAATTCGTGTTCAAATCCACATTCAGACTCTGAAACTCACACTCTCTTTTGGATTCCACATGGGCAATCTCTCTGAGTCATCATATTCTAAGTAACATCTTGGTATGTGGCCTAAAATGTTTGCTTGCTACAGAAAGATTGAAAGGTAGTTGTCATTGTGTATATTATTTTGCCAAGGCTGCCGTAACAGAGTACCACAGGCCGGAGGCTTAAACAATAGAAATTTGTCTTCTCACTGTTCTGGAGGCAGGGAGCCCCAGGGCAGGTCCGGAGGGCTGACTCTTCCCCAGGCCTTTCTCCTCGGCTTGCCTGGGGCTCTCGGCTCCCTGTGTTTCCCAGTGGCTGAACCTCTGTGCTGTCTACAGGGACACCAGCCACGTTGGAGCAAAGCCCTCAATGATGGCTTCACTTCACCTTAATTATCTCTTTGAAGATCCTATCTCCAAATACATTCACGTTCTGAGGTAATGAGATTTAGGACTTCGATATATGGATTTTTTGAGGGAGGTGCAGTTCAGCTCATAATGCTTTAATATATGAAGTGATGGCACTAGAAATTCGAGTGATGGCATTATTTTCTACTTGGGATGACACTAAAAAGTTTCGATTTTTTTCTTCACTAAGAAAAGTACCCAACAAGTAAGAGGAAAAGAAAGAAAGGCGACTATTAGGATTCTAATGCTTTTCTTTGTTACACTTGTTATTCAAAGATCACACAACATATAGTCAAGGGTAATGAATTTAATGCTTCATCTTGCCCCTAAGAATTAAGAGTAGATCTGTTTAAAAAGTAGCAAGTTTACAATGAGATAATTTTTAATAGAGAAAGGTTATCAGGCTTAACATATTATCATTTAAATTTGTATTTTTATATAGCCAGCAATTACAGTATGAATGTTATGGAACTCTTTAGCATATTCTCTGAGAACAAAATTCGCCAGCCTGTGATCCAAGTATAAAGAAGAATCACCTAACGGGATTAAACAAGTTCTTCACAATATTTTGTGGGTACTTACGTCAAAGATTCACAGAAATTAAGGTCATGATTGGTTTTATTTTGGTGTGATTCAAACACACCTTCAATTTTATTTCTCTGTAAAAACCCTTTTTACATTTGGGGATATTTTTCTTTAATGGTACGGGCTGACCATCCCAAATCCCAAACTTCAAAATTAAAAATTCTTCAACATCTAAAACTTTGTATCAACATGATATCCAAAGGAAATGCTCATGACAGCATTTTTGATTTTAGATTTTTAGATATTCAACCAGTGATTCAAAATAAAATAAAAATCTAAAATCCAAATACTTGTGGTCCCAAACACTTCAGATAAGGGATATTCAACTTCTGTAATAAAATGGATAAGGTCTGGTGAAGTATAATTTCTTAATCCATCTTATTTATTCTCCATCAAAATAGTGATTTCTCAACATATTCTAGTATTTGTAGTTGCCAAACAGTGGTACAAATCTGGAATCGAGTCACATTTTCCTTCTCACTTTGTATTTTTAAATTGCTATTCCCTGTCATTACTTTCAATTGCCTCATTATTTTCTTAGTGACTTTTTCAAGTAAACTGTCTACTAGATTTGGGGAGATTTTATTTCACTTCACAGTATAAGTATTTCAATTTCCATGATTGTAATCATAAAACCCTACTTATTTTTAAGTGAGTATGACCGACTTAGAACATTCTATTTCTATTAAATGTGTTTTTTTGCCAAGGAATAATGCTACGTGGTTTCAAGGCCTTGAAAGGAATATTTTATTGGGATATTTGTACATGTCAGTGTTGGTAGGACAATGAGATTTTGGGGAGGGGGTTAGAAAAAGTTTTGGGGAGTGGTGAGGTTTCCTTTGTTCTCATGTTTGTTTGATCTCTGGCTACTATAAAGACGAAGGATGAGAAAGGTGTTTCCCCAAGTTAAGTTCACCTGCTTCTAACGCCAATGCTGGGTCTGAGTTCTAACATAGCAGGGAAAATCTTTCTCGAAAACCTGCCGTAGTATTGTATAGACTTGTTCTCCCTGCATCCTTTTGTATTTTCTGCCACAATTGTAAGATTTATTCTTAGAGTTTGGTTCAGTTTTGTTTTGTTTTTTTTTCCTCCTTCAAAATGAGCTGGACACAAAGTGAAGCGTTCAGAGACTCCGCTGTGACCATTCTCTTCCAGCTTAGTGTAGTTCTGGCCTTTCCCTGCTAGGAAATCTCTTTGGGTCTATGCTGTGACTGGAATGCTTCCCCTCGCACTTACAAAGAGAATCATAACTTTTACCTCAATGTTGCAGGGTCTTCCGTGGTCTGGCTCCTGACTATCTCTCCCTTCCCCTCTGCCCCTTCCTGTTCCCACATGGCTAGAAGCGACAGAGCAGGGATTTGAATGTCATTTCATCTGCTCTAAGCCCAGCACTCGTGAGCCATACCCTGCAATGCCTTTGTAAGTTGCTTGTCTCTCTCACATACAGCAGGCTCCAGGTGGCCCACAGCTCTGACTCCTGTCCCCAACCTGAAACCTGTTCTCTCCTTGATGTGAACTTTATTAAAGTATACCATGCGGAGAGGCTTGTGTAAACATCACAGATGCAAAGTTTTATGCTTCTCACAAATACACCCACCTAACCAGGACCCAGCGCAAGAAGTAGAATTTTATCTGTGCCTGGTGGACCCTTGTTAACCCTTCCCACCCCCAGGGTAACTGCGGTGCGGCCTTCTGAAACTCCAGGTGTGACTCCTGTCTCTGAGCTGTATGCAGGAGCACAGCATGGTTCTCTCGGTGTCTGGTTTCTTTTGCCCACTGTTAGACTTGGCAGATTTGTGTGTGTTGGCAAGAGTACAGTTCATCAGTGCGTGAGTGAGTTTACTGCACCTTGTTTTAATTTTACTGTAGGTGGATGTTTGCATTGTTTTCAGTTTGGAGATAATCCAAATAGTGCTTCTATAAACATCCTGGAAAATACCTTTTGGGAAAACATATGTGCCTGTGTGTGTTGCCCTGACTCACGTCTCTGACAGCATTGTATTAAGTTCTCCCTCCTCGGCGTGCTTGCCAGCACTTGATAGCACATTCACATCACTGGAGCTATGCTCAGAAGAGTGTCACGATGCTAGCTGTTTTAAAAAACTTACCTTTTAAAAAAATAGCTAGCTTTTATATTAACTGCAGGAAAAAAGCAAACAACTCAAAGGAGGGACATTAAGTTTAGCATGACAAGTAAGAATGGTATGTTAAAAATTCCCTGAAACCCACTACCTAAAGGTAACTGATAGCATCTCTAGTGTTTAACTCTGTTAGACTTTTTCTGGGTTTGTGTTTTCTGGGACAGTCATGGGCTGCATAATAACATTTTGGTCAAGAACAAACGGCGTAAACAATGGTGTTCTCATAAGATTATCATGGAGCTGAACAATTCCCATCACCTGGGAGGTCACACCTGTCATACGTCACTGCACAACACATTACTTGCGTGTTTGTTGTGTTGCTGCTGTGACAAACCTACCGTGCCTCCTGTTATATAAAAATTTAGCATGTACGGCTGTGTGCGCACATAACACTTGATGATGGTAGCACGCAACGACGTCACTGGTTTATGCACATACTCTACTATCCTTTGAGAGTCCGCTTCTCTACTTACTAAAATCATTTGTTGTAGAACAACACGTCTTATGAACCTAGACCCTCCTTGTGCGTCTTGTGTTGACGGTGGCTCTTGACTGTATCATTTTCTTCTGTGTTTGATTTACTCTCATTGTTCTGTTCGTTAAGGCCCCCAAGTCTAAAAATCTATGGTTAATGTTAGTAAGAAGCCACATCCCGTGACTGAGCTGGGAACTATCTGAAAAGCAGTCAAGGACTGTGAAGGTGGGAAGTCAGCGGTGGCCGTTGCTTGCTTGCGAGGCGTGACCCATTTTACCATAGCTATGATCTTGCAGAACAAGAGCAAAGTGAGAAAGCTGTTAAAGGACCTGAGTCATCGAAGGAAGCAACACTACCAGAAATCCAAGAAGGGCCTGTATCCAATATAGAGAAACTCCCAATGACCTGGATTGGAGTTGAGACACAGAAATGTATCTCCCTCAGCGCCATGATGATCAGCCTAAGAAAAGAGCTTACCTGCAATGCGGAAAGGGAAGACTGGGCCTGACTAAGATGTTGAATTTACTGCTAGCTCTGGGGAGCTTAAATTGTTCAAAAATCATTGCTTATTACACAATGCAGAAGTTAATGGTGAGTCTGAATAATTTTTGGAAACATCAAATTCTGATGATGGAGGAAAGTTACTTGCCAGAACAAATCTTCAATACAAATTAAACCTCCCTATTCTGGAAAGGTGCTTTCAACCCTAAGGAAGCCAAGTCAGTGCCAGGTTTCAAAGTTTTTAAGAACAGGGTAAGAGTCTGGCCTGGGGAAAGTGTTGCAAGCTATAGATTTAAACCCTTTGTGATTTGATACAGTGAGGACTTCAGGGCCTTCCAGGATATCAAGTACACACTGCCAGTGTCCTAGAAGAACAATGAGAAATTGTGGATGACCAGCTCCTGTTCCACAGTGCCCTTCCCGGACGGCTGCGCCAGCAAAGTGAGAAGCGCTGTGTGGAGAGTAACATGCCTTCCGAGATTCTGCCTCCTGTTGATAACACCTCTGCACGTGCTCCTCTTGGTGTCCACCTGCCTCCCAGAGTCACAGTGATGCTTCTTTGCCCCCAGCACCACCTTTGTAATCCAACCAGCAGTCCAGAGTTAGAGCACATTTTAAGTCCCAGCACCTGAGGGGGGGCGTTTGCTGGGGAATTCCTGTAGCTGAGAAAGACACACAGACAGACATGGTGTGATTCTGGAAGGACCACAGCAGCTCTGAGTGCATCAGGAACCTCTTCTGGACTTAGGGTAACTTCATCAAGGAGTGTATGAAGGGCATTTGGAAAAAGACACCAAGGAGTCTGTCAGCAACTCCAAAGCTCTGCGAAGAGTGGGGAGCTTGGAAGAACAACGTGGCTTACGGTTGACGTGGTGACTGGGTGAGGATGCCGTGGAGGAGCCCCCAGAGGTGGTCCCTGAGGAATCGGTAATGTGGTGGAGTTGTCAGAGTTGAAGAAGAAGGGAAAGAAAGGGAAACTGGAGGAGAAGAGGAAGAAGGACCTCCAGAAAGAGTCACAGTGCAGAGGGGAGGGGACGTTTTTGCAGACTTCCCCAAGCTCCTTCAAAAGCCTGAAATGTGGATCCCAAGCACCAAATGATTTCATTAATAGAGATATTCATAGCCCATTATCTGCTTAAAAGCAAATCTGTGATTAAAAATAAAAGAAACCAAGCAACCACTTTGGACTCGCTGCTGTAAAGAGGGACACCTCCTGGAGAGCCTCCCAGGCCTTCAGGGGTTTCAGAGGAAGCCATCATTACCTGGGAGGTGACATTGCCCCTGAAGATCTACCAGTGGGTCAAGGTCTTGCGGTGGAGACAGCAACACTGATGATCCTGACCCTGTTTAGCCTAGGCTGCCTCACGTGTGTGTTTTCTTAGTTTTAGAAAAAAATGTTTAAAACTTTTTTTAAAATGTAAAGATTATAAAATACAAAAAATATTATAGAGTAAGAGTATCCAAAAGAAAATATTTTGTATAGCTATACAATCTGTTTTACAAAAGAAATCAAGAAGTTTAAAAAAATTAAGAAGTTGATAAAGTGCAAAAGTTACAGTAAGCTAAGTTAAATTTATTGTCAAAGAAAGAATAGTATTTTTTACAGATTTGGTGTAGGCTGAGAGCACAGTGTTTATAAAGCCTGCAATGGTGTGTACCGATGTCTGAGGCCTTCCCCGTCACTTGCCCCCCACTCACTGACCCCGCCAGAGCAACTTTCCATCCTGTAAGCTCTGTTTATCGTGAGTGTCCCATACAGGATGTACTATTTTTTGTCTTTCAAACTATATTCTGACTCTACCTTTTCTCTGTTTAGCTGTGTTTACAGAGATGAACAGCACTGTGTTGCAATAGTGTGTGGTATTCAGTGCGGTGGCTTTGACGTTGCACAGTTCTGTAGCCTGGGAGCAGCGAGCTATGGGTATATAGCTAGGCCACGTCTAGGTTTGTGTGAGTGCAGCCTATACTTACACTTGGGCTCTGGAAAAAATTGCCAAACAATGCATTTCCTAGAACATATCCCCATAGGGGACTCATGATGATATATGAAATAAAATTTTCCTCTGCATTTGATTACTATGATTAACAAATTGTGGTGGGAAAACGTTCAATATAAATATACTTCCGTACCATAAGTATAAATGTCAAGATAATATTTTATCAAGAATCTTTATTGCAATGTCAAAATTAATGACCTTGCAACTGTATCTTTACATAGGTTCTTAATCACTGTTTTAAAATAAAGTTTTAGAGTGGAATGACTGTATCAAAGACTGTTTATTAAGGAAACTTTTGAAGACTACTGTCACATAATACTGTACTCCCAACCCACCATAAGCTACCAACTTCCGACCATGAAATTGCAACCTATCAGTTTCGGACCTCTCCCCTGAGATTTCCCACCATAAGCTACTGAAATTTTGTATTTAGCTCATTGTGCCCCTAGATATTGTCAGGCTGTCCTGGTGAGGGACACAGTGACTCGAGTCACTGCCCCGCCTGTCATCCTGGAGTGTATCCCTGGGCGCCTGGGCAGGCCCTGGCCCCTTATCTGCGTGCCCAGGAAATTATTCAGGGCTTCCTTGGCTTCCTTGGCGATGAAAGCAGGTGCTGAGGAGTCTGCATCCTCTACACCAATGGTTCTCAACCTGTGGGTCGCCACCACTCTTTAACAATGAAAATACATTGCAGCATTAGGAAGGTTGAGAACCGCTGCTCTACACTCTTCTGAAAATAGGACCATTTAAATTTCCCCTGAATTTCAGCTTTTCGTGATCACGTCACTATTTACTTATCCTCTCTTTCATTTATGAAAGTGTCTGTTATTAATAGCTTCCAACTAAGGTGAAAATGGCAACCTGTAAAATATATGGGCCAATATGCTATCATGATATAAAGAAAAGATATGAAACATACTTCTATAATTCTGGATTTTCCAGTTCTTAAAAAAATGGCCTGAGTTCTTGAGTCCATGCATCCTGAGAATCCTGTCAATCCCGAACACCACAGGGGTGAAGAGACCTGAGGCCATGCTCAGAGGCCGTGGGGCACGTGTTTCTGGAGACTGTGCTTCCATCTGGAGCGAATGCTCTGGACACTCACAGTGACAGGTATAGGAGGGGTGAGGCACAGGCCTGAACTGACTTCCTGGAAGGGGCTGCAGCTCTCAGAACAACAACTGAGAAACTGTCCCTTCAACTGAAAACACAGACACGGAAGTTCCAGTTCTCAAATTCTATCTCATGAGGAGTTAGTATCTACTGATGCTCACCTGAGGAAAAAAAGTTATGTTATTTTTTGGGAACCTCTAATAAGCATTTTGAATTTTCTAAAAGTAGGATGCAATGTAAAATGTTTCCAAGTTGTTTCCATGGAACTTCTGGTAACATGGAGAAACTATGATCGTGACGTGATGGTGAAGCGCAAGTCCTGGGAATTTTTATGGGACGCTGGAATCCTCCTATCTCAAGGTTTATGCCCTCCCCCAACAATTGGCTCCCCTGGCAATAATCGAGACCTGCAAGGGAAGGAGGCTAATACAAATGGGGCAGACCCCAAGAGAAGGAAACCAACGTATGTTTACATAACACATTGGTATATGGGCCAAGTCTACTCTTGGACCCTTTTTTTCAAACTTATATTAATTAACTGTAGTGGATATTGTAAAGATACTGTTGAAAAGAGTTTATGTTCCCCCAAATGGGGAGATCCATCTGGGATCCTGCCCTCCCTTTTTCTACATATTCTGTTGGAAAATCATATATTGGTCTAAGAAAAATATTGATTTAGACCAGGGATGTCCTTCAACTCGTGGCCTGTGGGCCATGAGGGCTATGAATGCGGCCCAGAACAACAACATTGAGATTTCTTTTGTGATTTTTATGATGATTTGGTGAGGAAGTGATTATCAATAATAATTCAACCTACCGCTGCAGGATTAGGCACTCACTGTTAGTTAGAAGTCAGGGGAGCACTTTTATTTCATCGCTGACATACCTCCGTTCCTTGGCCATGCCTCACACATCACCCACAATGCTTTATAATCAGTCCTCGGCCCCACCTTCCATCAGCAGCCAATCTGTGGAAGAGCCCAAAACTTGCTTTCTCTTTCCCTGTCAATTAATTTTCATAATAAAAGTAAATATGATCCCTTATCTATGATTATTTCTTTATCCCAGTATGGCTTCTACTGGTACAATGTCTCAAAAGAAAACAGAACCCAAGAAAAGAAAAATTACCAATGAAAGAAGATTGTTCAATGTGAAAAGTGGAGAGTTGCCTATTTTTTGTTGAGGCAAATAGCAAGGCACTTTGCTTAATTTGTAGGAAATTTGTGCAAGTTTTCAAAGACTACAGTTTGAAAGCATTATATGCAAAAACATGCTGCTGAATGCAGGGCTTCCTTAAGGACAAAATAGCAGAACTGAAAAAAAGTCTATCTTCTCAAGAAAAAAAATTTTTCAAAAGCTGTAACTCAGATGGATTCAATTATAAAAGTTAGTTAGGTAGTAGCATATTCAAGAGCAAAACAATTTGGACCATTTACTGGTGGTTGGTTTATTAAGCAAGGTATAGAAAGCGTGCCAGATACAATTTGCTGTGAAAATAAAAGGGGGATATTCCTAAAATCAGTTTGGCTCACCAGACTATAGCCAGGGAAACCAAATAAATTGGAAAACCTGTCAAAAAAAATGTGATGAGTAAAGCTGCTAATTTTTAATTTTACGCTTTGGCCATGGATGACAGCACTGGTCCTAGACATGCAACTAAACTTGGCATTTTTATGAGCGGTATTGTTGATGAATATAATGTTGATGAAGAAATGGCTTTGATAGTGCCGTTAAAAAACAGAACTACATCAAAGGATTTATACAAACAAGGAAAAAACATGTGAAAGTCATTTTCCTTGGCTGTTCTCAACATATCTGGTGTAGTTATGGCTGGTGCCTCAGCATTGGTAGGGAAGAGAAAGAACTAGTAAAATTAATAGAAGTTGTATTCAGTTGGCACCCAAAACTCATGTTTGATAAAGTACATCAAGAAAATTATGTGCAAAAGCTTTAAAAATGGGTAACATCATGGCAATCACCATCAAGACTGTGAATTTTATAAAGGTCAAAGGATTGAATCATCTCCAATTCCTGGAATTTCTTATAAGTATCAATTCTGACTATGGCAGCATCATTTACTTTTTGTGGGAGTAAGATGGCTAAGTTGAGGCCAAATGTTGAAAATATTTTATGGTTTGCGACATGTTATCAAGACGTTTATGGTATCAAAGACCAAATTTGTGCCTGAGCTTGATGATGAAAACTGGCTTACAGATTTAGCATTTTCAGTGGATTTAACTGCTCATTTATATGAGTCAAACACGCATCTTCAAGATGGAAACCAACTGATCAATACAATGTTTTGAACCGTAACTGAAGAAGTGAAGAGGAAATGCAGTTGGAGTTATGGCAAGCTCAGATTAAGGCAAACACTTTTATGGATTTAGACATGTTGGCTAAATGTAGTCCTGCGAACAGCAAAAAATATCCAGTCTTGCTTTTCAAATTAATATGAAAATTTGAAGACATATTTTAAAATTTCTGGGAAAATAATCTTTCGGTGCCCGTGCGATTCCATCTTTAGTTGACATAAATATGTTACCTGCCAATTTTCACATGGAATGAAAAGAGCTGCAATCTGACATTTAACTTAAAGAAAAATTTGATCACATGTCTTTACTGGACTTTTAGAGGTCCTGACTTCCCAGAGACAAGTATCTCCTGTTTCACAATCGCGTCTCATTTGTGTTATTGCTTCTGGGCAGCACCTACATTTGCAAGCAACTGTTTTCAAGCATGAAGTACATTAAGAGGAAAATTAAGATCAAAACATGATGAGCACTTTAAGATCTCACTGAGAATTGCAACAACTTCCATTAAACCAGTTATTGATGCATTAGTTTCTAAAATACAATGTCAAATATCCTACTAGTTTTCTGTTGCCTACTTTTCTTTTACTTTTATAATAAAAAAAAAATCAAAAAACCCCAAAGATGTTTTATTACTTAGATATGGACATTTTCTATGTGAGTGATCATAAACTTGGGACCTGCTTGTTTATTTTAAAAGTCTCTCTGGGTTTAGCACCTGTGGCTCAATCGGCTAAGGCGCCAGCCACGTATATCTAAGGTGGTGGGTTCGAATCCCCAGCCCGGGCCCGCCAAACAACAATGATGGCTGCAACCAAAAAATGGCCGGGCGTTGTGGTGGGCGCCTGTGGTCCCAGCTACTTGGGAGGCGGAGGCAGGAGACTCGCTTGAGCCCATGAGTTGGAGGTTGCTGTGAGCTGTGATGCCATGGCACTCTACCCAGGGGGA
>CAUYQV010002057.1:0-16680 GCA_963574575.1 Galagoides demidoff | reverse complement strand
AAAGGGTTATTGCCCTCTCAGTTGGGATCGTGGTAATTGTAGCCCTTACTCTTCTCCTTCTAAAGCTACTATAGCTCTCTTCTCCCTTCACATACCGAACACGCACGGTGCCGCCCTTTCTGCCGGACGGGAAAGGCGACAGAAACCAAAGCTAAACATAGGAAAAACTATTATGTCATTGGTTAGCCAAAAATACTGCAAAATTAGGTATTATTTTATAATTCATTATGTTCCCAAATGAGGTTTCTATGTTATAAAGGATTATTTATAGTTTACTTTGGTTTTAAAAATTAATATTCAATTTATTAAAGTTACAAATCCCCAAACTAGTGCTTAAGATTTTAAGCTCTACATTTGAATATCATATTTGTAAGTCTAGTAATTTTTTACTACCTATTTTAATAGGCCTTTGAATAATATTTAGTCCCATTTACAAACTTACTTAATTAAACACCTTCAACATTTTAAACTGCATTCATAAATTTAATATATTCAATTTCTTTTTAAGTATTCAAATTGTTTAATTAACAAATAAAACTTTCTTGAATATTTAAATAACTCATATAAATTTAACATGGTAGGCTAAAACCTAAGTTCTCTAAATTGTTACAAAACTGAATATAAAATTAGTAAATTTATATTAATTTCTCAATTATAACTATTAAAATTAGAATTATGAGATTCACCAATAATACTGCCTGTCAGAAATTAAAAAAATAAATTGCAAATGCTTAAGCTGAAAATATATGTGATTTTTAAACACAACAAAAAATACTACACTATAGATTCATTTTAATACGTCTCTACAAATTTTACATTTCCCAGGAGTTAATGATGCTTACCATTGAAAAAAATTATCATCCTACAAATTTTTGCTCTTTTCAAGAAAACTTTTTCATCACACAAAGATTCAGCTTGGACTATAATGTGTATTTAGGACACCAACAATTTCCTCATGACCAAGTGTCTTGCAGAGACACTTAAAGTTATCATGTATGTCATGGACTAAAAAAAAAAGTTTTAGGTTACATCCCCACATTGAAGTCTTCATTGACTAATTTTGAAATCAAATTAGAGTCTGTAAATCCAATCCAGTTGTCTCTGTGTCTGATTGAATTTAGACAATCCAATTTATAAATTATGAATGAGTTATATTTCACTTACTATTTTTTTTACCTATTTATTAAATTTTTATGGATGTTAAGATGGTATTTCATTGAATTCTGTATGTTTCTCAAAGCTCTGTCTAGCTTTGCAGTCACAACTCTTTAAGGTCGTTTTCCTGAGAGAAAACCTATTCAGAATGTCTGCTATATACAGAATGGATAATCTAGAATTTGGGCAACACCCTGAGTTCCAAAGTGTCTCTGCTACTGAAGATGAGCAGCTTATTGCATTTACATGAATCATCAGCACTGTTCTGGAGGCTAGATGACTAGGGCTGCAGGTTGAAAATATTCACATTCCTTACCTTTGTTCCTCTCTTGGTCATAAAGGGAACTGACAATACCCATCATGCAGGAACATATCATCAAATGTTTAAAATTGCCTAGGTCAGAACTTATAAGAATAATGTAGCCAAAAGAGTGAATGATGATTTCGAGATAAAAGTATATTGACAAAGTCACAGGCTCTGGAGCTAGGTTGGCTGAGTTTAAATCTCAACTCTGACACAAAATACTAGTTTTTAAGCCTGGAGGATATTGGTTGGCTTATGATGTTTCAGTTTTCAAATGATTCAAAATTGAATAATAAGAATGCCTACTGAAAATGATGTAATGGAAATTGATTTAGATGACTGCATATTAGAATCATGTAGGTTGATTATGAAGGTAAGAGCGTACTCCCAGACTCATTCCATAACAACTAAATCTGAATCTTTGAAGGCAGAGCTTAGGTAATGCTCATAAGCAGATGAAAATAGTGACTCCGAAGTGTTTATAATAGTCTTTTATTAGTGTTTGTGTAGTCCTCTACTGGGCATGTCCTGGAATGTCCACTTTATCATCAGTGATACATAACTGCAGAAAATAACTATGAATAATCGTTATTTCCCTTAGACCCTCCCAAGTAGGCTTTGGATGAAAACTTGATATTATCCTCTAAGTTAATATAAAATCTTCTTTCTTATTCTACTCCTCTGCCCATTACCTAGGTTGCCATCTCTACTTTGTGTATTGCCAGTATAAATAAATAAATCTGAAGGGCTAAACATTCACGTGCTTCTTCCATTGTAACAAATTTTAAGTCTTTCAGAATCTCTACTGTGAAGACTCAAACTTTCCTGTAGTACGTGGATTATTATTTGTGAAGTAAGAATGAGCATAGCTGGACAATACCCTGGGTATTGAAGAAATAGTCACTTGAGATATTAATGAGTTCTTCGTTTAATTCTTGATCTTCTGTTTTCAATGTCGTTATCTTCATCTTCTTAAAAGGAATCCTTTCTGTTTTAATGATGTTCTGTTCTCCGTGTAGTTTCTGAACTTGTGCACACATCTTCCGAGACATCTGGTTTAAGGAATAAATGAAGAACTCTGTCTTCCAATGCCAATAGTGTTCAAAGCCCATACGTGTCCATTCTCTCAAAGCTTTCTGGCTCATTTGCCTTTCTCAGTGGAAGGGAAGGCTCTTCTCTGGGATGTTTTGAGAGTCAGGTCATGCTGTTTGTTTTATTATACCTGTGTGGACCTTCATAAATTCTTTAGTGGATAAATCTCACTAACTTTTATACATTTTGAGATGTAGGAGACTAAGCACCATGCTTATAGGAACGGTCACCAGTTCTTGAGGGAGGCTCTGGGAACGGGACAATCTCCTGGCCAGCATGGAGATGTTTTACAGCCTGGTGATAAGCCCTCAAGCAACTGAGTGCTCTAACAAGATAATATTGGTTGTTTGTTAGCAAGTAGGTGTTGGACTTTGAACATTTGTGGTGCATAAGGTGGGAGTTGAGCCCAAGGGGAAAGAGCACGGAGCCATCATTAAGCATGTAGTTCTTGTATGTTGGCTCCCCACGCCTATTATATATTGTTTCAATAAAAGACCATGGCAGAGGTTACTCGGGGCTGTTCTGCACCTATGGGGAGTCCACCTCTTGCAAGCTCATACTTACAATCCATGTACCAGTTGGTTCCTGCACACAGTGATGAGGTGCAAAAGCGGCACCAACAAGGGTGACGGGGTGACATAGCAGCACTGACATCGAAACGTTCAGGTTTTTATGTTAAGTCTACAACTTTCTGTACCTTATTAGGTCTATACTACGTATGTAGAAAGCTGTCACAATAATCCATGTCTTCATGTGGTCCCCACTTGTACCTAGCATTGCCTTGCCATTTGTTTTTGGTCAACAGAAAAACAGTGAACTTGATGAAAACACAGATTTGTGACTGCTTTAGCTTTGGGTTTCACTTTGTCTCGAGCCCTGCAATCAAAACTGTGTGAACCAGATAAGTTTAACCTGCAGAAGGATAAAAGCATGCACACCAGTTACTCCAGTCATCCCAGTCAACTGCCAGGCACAGAGTGAGCCTACTGACTGTCATTTGTCCACAACACATCAGTGATGAATGAGATCAACAGAATTGTCTAGTGGAGCCCAGTACAAATTGTAATTTCATTGAATTGTGATCAAAATAAATGGTTGGAATGTTTAAGCTACAAAGATCTCCTCATCTGCTTCCTGATCTCCCATTTAACAGGTTAAGAACAGATGAGATTCCCTCTCGCTGATTAAAAATGACAAAGTAATAACCCTGAGAGCATTCCTTATCCAGCCTGTCACCAATGCTGAATATAACAGGTTCGCTGGGTCCAGAGTGACCTTGGTCAATAGCAGTGGATGGTACTTGCATCCTACTTGGCTCTCTAGCTGGCTCTTTAGGACCTCTGCTTCTAGTCCCGCCATCACATCCAAATGTCCTGTGGATGAACTTTTGATATATTGTATATATTTGATATTATATATTATATGTCAATCATGACAGAAAAAAAAAAAGAATTTTCCAGAAAGGTCAACATATATATGAGGAAATTCACATTTTACTAGTCATTAATAATTTATATGCTTAGATTAAAGCACAGTATTTCCATCCCACCATCACCAGAATTGTCCAAAAATCTCCTGCTTTAACTAGAATAGTCTAATGATCGCCAAACTGAATTTACATTCATTGTCCTATATTCATTTCTTGCAACACAAAAAGAATATACTTCTTATATTCATTTTTGCATCAAAAAGCAACACAAATCAATTCTTCATTACAGCCAAAGTACTCATTTAATAACTTTTATCTGTTCAAAGAGTTTTTCCATTTAAAATCATTCAATCATTGACCTACTTTTTCATAATGAGTTCAAAATCTTTTGAGGGATACAATGGCCTACAATATTTGATTCAAACAATACCTCTAATTTCACATTTTATCACTTTACCCTTAGGCTTTTTTAGTACAGACCTCCAATCTCCTGAACAAAATCTCCAATTTCTTTCCCCTCCCCATTAAGC
Organism: Galagoides demidoff; assembly: GCA_963574575.1. Classification (NCBI taxonomy): domain Eukaryota; kingdom Metazoa; phylum Chordata; class Mammalia; order Primates; family Galagidae; genus Galagoides; species Galagoides demidoff. The sequence continues at coordinate 12,170 of CAUYQV010002057.1, read as the reverse complement.
CACATATAAGTGATTTAAGAGCTTCCATTTTATCAACACCTCCCTGGTTGGACTTCTAACAAGGTTTACCAGTTGATTTTATGTTGGGGTAGAAATTTTCTTGGATTTCTCATGCTTCTGGATGATTTAGACCTTCTAAGCAAAGAACATTTTTATAAGCAAACATCTTTGAAAGCTAGGTAAGTTTAGCTTTTTCTGGAGAAAATTAAAAATGTATCTACCTAGAGATGTCCCATGGCACTAAATATAAAATCATCTCTTCCCTTCTCCAGAGGCATTGCTTACATTCTAAAATAATAAACCCAGTGATGACTCCTATCTTCTAGCTGATTTGTACCTGTACGTGCCTGCTCCCTTTCTCTCTCTGGAGAGATATGCATAATACCAAAAGTCCTGAAAATATTTATAATCTCCTAACATTTGGAGTTCCTCTCTTGTAGATCATCCTGTTGCACAGGAATATATCTGGCCCTCATAGAATTACCCTGTGGTGACAGGGACATGGAAAATGAAACAAAAGGAACAAGATACTTATCTGGCTACTGATTCTGAAATAGACCATCTGAACCTCTGACCCAGTGACCTTGTGTGTGTGTGTGACATATACAATGTATTTGTTATTATGCATATTTGTGTATGTATATGTACACATGTGCACACATAATATTGAATGCAAATATGACTATCAAGTTTGAGAACTCATCCTAGAAAAAGTGCTACCTACCTCATTGCTGTATATTACTGTAGTCTCCCCTGGGAAAGCTATGTGCTGATGCCAGTGCCTGGTCCACCCTCCAAAGCAGTGTTAGAGCTGTTTATCTGGAAAGACCATCATACTTGCACTAGTTCTGACATTAAGATTGCAGACTTACTACAGTATGACAGTATGCTTACGTTGGCAGCACTGTACTATACAGACAACCTAGTAATGTTTTATAATTTTGGTATATCAGTATCTCCCAGTTGTGTTCATGTCAATGTGTGGCAATGTCTTGCTGAGTGGCATCCATTACTTCTGCTGTATGCTTTTCTGTACCATACAAGGACAACTCTGATGGCAATTCCAGTAAAAGAATTCCAAAATTGCTTTGAAGGGTAGAATAGATGCTAGCAACAAAGCACAGCATCCCAAGGCGAGTTCTTTGAAGGTAACCATGGTGATATTCAGCAAGGAGGTATGTAGCACTTTTTCAAAGGTGAGTTCACAAACTTAATTGTCAGATCTTCGTATATAAAACACGACATATTTTCTAACAACATTTTCCTTTCTATATTGTAAATACCTTGAGATACTTACATTATTTGGAATTTTATCGCCAATTTTTGTAGAATGTTCCAAGAAAAGAAATTCATGGCATGAATGAATAAATAACTGTTTACATGAGTCCTAAACATTTCTACCTCCTGTATCACAGTGTATGGGCACCTCTAAAAATGTGGCATATGCAAAACACAGTCCACAATTTAAGATGTGAAAAGAATACAATTTTATTTCGTATAAGTCAGAATATTTAGGACCCACGGCTCATTTTCTACCAAGAATTTGAAAAATTGTATCTTGACATTGATGAAACAAATTTCATTCTCCCCGTATCATACTGGAATCTAGAGGTTCATTTAATATCATGAAAATTGGGTAAGAAACTCTGATATCTTTTCTACTGTGTTTCTGAGGACAATGTAATTATCTCATTTTCCTATGAAGTCTATTAACTTTATGCTTCTGCACTGCACTTGCTCTCCTCACTTTTGTAGGTTTAGCCACCCCTGTGTCTATGTCTTACACAGCCATTTCTTTTGAGATTTCCTACCTCTTTTATGTCTCAATCTCAGAACAATGAAGTCCATGACGCCTAATGAAATCTTACTTGCGGGATTATAGCTCTGCCATAAGCCTGAAAGGGTGGTCAGTAGTTACCTGTTTAAATGAGGGAAGATAAGGTAAATATACATTAATAGTACACAAACACACGGGTGTGGATATGTATGTATGTGTGTGTATAGAGACAGACAAGAAAGGGCAAGGGACTATGACTATGAGAGAGAGAGAGAAAGTGAGAGAGGAAAAGAGAAAAAGAGGAGGAGGAAGAAGGGAGAAGGGAAAAGAGGAAGAAAAGAAGAGAGGGAGAGAAGAAATAGAAAGAAACAGACACCAGGTCTCAGTTCCTTTCATCTTCTCCTAAAAAATAATAATAATAATAATAAATGTAAAACAAAAATAAAACAAATATTACCTAAAACATGATCATCACAAGTAAGAATAAAAATAATATTAGTATAATGAATTTCAAAGTTAAAAAGTTATAAGAAATCTAGTAATCCTCAGGAATAGAAAGTAATAACATCTGAATTCATTTAAATGCTTTCATTGAGAATTAACTTCTGAAACTCTAAATTACATAAGAGTTGAATAAGAGTTTCCAAGCTCAAATTATTTTCTATGGTTATAAAATGCATTATATAATTGTAAATTATGCATCTAAGGCACTATATATAATTATTTTAATAAGAAGATAGATATTTTTATAAGAAAGTGGCACACAATTTAACAGTGAATATGGGATTCTATTTTTTATTAAATATATGTAATTTATAAAGTGAAATATTTTCAAAAACACATTCATATTTATGACAGAATATTGAAGTATATCACAAACATAACTAGACTACAGTATTAGCAAATAGTGAAAATGTACAGCTAAAATGAAATTGTGTAGGTACAACCTTAAAAAGTAAATGTTTTTTGTCCTTTATACATCATATTTCTATTGATAATAAATGAATAAACTGTATAGTACACCTTGGCTGTGTTCACCCTACTCTGTTCAAGAGGATGAAAGTGCATGGCACTCTTATGTTGAATAGCATTCTTTAATTGCTTTAGATTTATTATCTTTTCTTTGTTCTTTATTTTCCCCATCACATCTCTCACTTTTCTTTGGTTGGTCCAGACACCATTGTTTTCCTGTCATGGCCCTTTCAGTTTAAAAAATACACATATTTTAATTGTGAGATATAACATCTACATCAAAAAAGTATGAACCAAATATATAGAGTTTTAAATATGTAGTTACAAAGAAAACACTTGTTTAATGGCACCCTAGTGAAAAAAGAAAAAATATTTTTCATACTAGATATCATCTTCCATGAAATGCATAACTTGTAGCTAACTTGGTGCTTCCATAGTCAACACTGGATTTACAGATCCTTGGTATAGCATTTGTGTTACAGAAGTTGCCTCTGATTTATTCAAAAAGCTGAAATTTTGACTTAAGACAAGTATCAGCCAATTTGAAAGAGCCAGGAAGAAAGAAATCTTAATCCTTTAATGACTTTCAAAACTGAATTTACTAGCACCTATGAGTTTTAGTGCTAAACTTTCCTTATGGTGATCTATACCACAAGCCTTAATGTACTTGTGATACAGTAAAAATTCTCTATTAAAAGAATATCTCCCCATTTTGAATTTTAAACCTCACAACGATGCATACAAGTTTGATAAAATTAGAATAAATCAAATAACACTGAATGTTGATAAGGATGATAAACTGAAAAAAAAAAAAAAGACTATAAGAAGGATTATTGCCCCTCCCAAAGGAAAAAAGGAAGCCATTTTAAGGAACTGGATTAAACCTTTCCATCTAAAACAGAATTACTTTAAGATTGTATTTTACTTGAAAATCTAATTTTTATAAGAAATCTCATGTAAATGAATTTCTCCTAATTAGGAAGAGTAAGTCTAGTAGAATTTTTTTAAACTTATAAAGTTGTGTTTTTAATGGAATACTAAACAATATCTTATTTCTGGAATAAGAAAAGTAATAGATAGTAGCTAGAGAAATAGATATAACCCCTTCTCATCTACCTGTTTGTGGTTCTTAATACTCGCTATGCCACATTTCAGGGATATATGAGGGCCTATTTGTTGCCTTTTATTTAATTCTCAGTCTTCCTGATAATAACAAAATTTTAAATGCAAAGCACATACATCAATCTATCAAATAAAATATGCACAGTTGTGTATGTTTGCATTAGATAGCGGAAATAAATTTAATGGAATTAAAGTCACTCACTCATGGATCAGATGCTTTGTTCTGGTCTTTGTCAATTGTGTACCTTTGGTTTAATTATTTTGAGCCTCAAAATCATCAGTTATTAAAGGTGACAGTTATACTTGTCTAGTGAAGAAAGATGGCTGGCTAGAAGTTATAAAAAAACACAAATATCTAGTAAAAAGTGAGGCTTATTTGATATACACAAAAATAATCTATCTTCCCCATTATTCATTCAGTTGTCATTGCAATTTCTCCTTTGGGTAAAAGCTAGGAAAGGTGGCATGACTTCTAATAATTTTTAAGTAATTAAAAGTTATTTGGTTCTTCTAGTCTTAAAAATTATGTTAGCAGGGTGGTGCCTGTGGTTTAAGGACTAGGGCATCAGCCCCATATGCTGAAGGTGGTGGGTTCCAACCCAGTCCCAGCCAAAAACTGAAAAAAAAAAAATTGTGTTAGTATCATAGTTAATATATTTACCTAGTAAGTAATTAAAACTTTAATCTTTATTCCAAATAACTTTTATCTCCTCTTAATACTTAGATTTATCCAAGTAAGTTGCTTATTATGGGGAAGGATACATGAATGCTTTTTGCTCAATTTTCCTTCCTTGCTCCGCCTAAATTCTGGGTTGATTATATTGTGTTTAGTTTTGAAATGGAGAACAAATTATAACTTAGGAGACAAGAAAGTCTATATTTGATTAGTCATATTAGGAGATAGCACTGATATACTCACACTTGACAGATTATTATCAATGATTCTTTTTCTAGCAAAGCAAATTAATAATATTTTCCGCATTTTCATTAATAGTCTTTCACAAACTGTCCCACTAATTCAGAAAATGGGCTCTTCTCTGGCCAGTCATTTAGATCTCTTTTACACTCAGAAGTTGGGTAGAGGACACTCCTGTTGGGTGCATATTTTTTACATTTTTTGGTAGAAACATATGACAACTTTATAGACAGAATATAAGAAAATTCCAGGTCAGTTCTTTTTTATATGTATGGCCCAATATCGTTGCATGGAAAACACTAACACATTCTTATCCAAACACGTTGTGGGCTAACACACCACCCTAAAAACTTTGTCTGGAGGAAGTTATGTGGACACAAGCATGTGGCCTTAACATTTCTTAGCCATGTTAAACACCAGCCCACAAGTCCCCTGAGACCCAGGAAGAACATATTAAACTCACTGAGTGACTTTATTGAAGCGTCTTCCTTAGGTTTGAGAAAAAAGAGAAGTATTTGCAATTTGCTTCAATCTTCAGGAGTTTCTTTGAAGTACCTGTATGAGAGTTTGGTAACCTTTTCCTCTTCTCAAAATTTAAAATCCGATTTAAAAATGGTAATCTTAGAGAAGAAAGTTTTAGAGGGCAATGAGACTCCTTCCCTTGCATACATTTAGTTTGGCAAATCTCTTATTTCCTTTTCATATACTAATATGCTAATATTAATAGTTGTTCCCTCTGTCTTGCATTCTCAAGTGAAACTTGTCTAAAATTTTGTTATCCTAAACACTTTAAAAAAGTGGTTCTGAGAATGCCAGGCACATAATAAATATTGAGTAATTAATAAGTTTCTTTCATATAATTAAAATAATATATAATATAAATATGACTATGAAATCAAATTTAGAAAGAGGGTTTCATGGAAAGGTCAGCGGTTTTATTCTCACTGTTAGAAGTAGTGGTAAAAATAAGTTTCACTAACTGAGATAGACATTTACTTGTTAAAGAGTATATGGTATTTTTCTACAAAGTAGTTCTCCATATATATGTGAACCAATTCACAATCTATATCTATTCTATTGTTTCTTTATACAAAAAAAGCTGACATATATCTCTATAATAACAAGTTCAAATAATAATTATTATTATGTTAAAATGGAAAATCTCTTAGATAGCTCCTAGTATAAAGTAAAGAGGGCTACTCTACTAAAGGAATTAGTAAAAAAAAAAGTCATTTTTCGTGGTAGAGATTCTAATTCTACAGAATTAACATGGTTATGAATACCTTTGGTAACATTCATAAGGAGAGAATAGGAAAACATACAAGGAGGAAATACACAGAACCTTCTCAGTAATCCTAAATTTTACAATGAAAAATTTTTATCTATATAATTTTATAGAATTTTAATCCATACAAACCAGGAAATTCATGTTAGTGCAACTATAAAATGAAATAAAATCTCTGCCTAATCAAAAAAGAAATATCAATTCCTTACTTTATGAAATTTAAAATTGGAATACTCCTAGGTAGAAATATTTGTACCGTATGTAATTATGCAAGCAAATCTGAATAAAAATTAACTGTGATATGGGCATGTAAGTAAGATTTAGCTGTTCATATGAGTTCTACCTGAACAGTAGCATAGCATATTAACATATTGAATATTTTCACAATTGGTGCATTTGAAATAGCAGCTCTAGTTTATTAATGCTAATGCAGAGGCATCTTCAATAGTCACTATTCTGTTGAATATTATAATAATATTTTGGTATGTAAACTTGTGTGTGTCCCTGTGACATCACCATGTACTTTTTAATATAATTTCAGATTAATATGAGGATACAAATGTTTAGATTACATTATTTTCAATTCTAAGTTAAAGTTCAAGTTATAGTTGAGCCCTTCCCTCTCCTCCCCCTCCTTTTTTCCCTCCTCTCCTCTCCCCCCTTGCTAGACTATATTTATTTGTTTTTCTTTTGTATGAGAATGTAGTTATTTATATTTTGGTTTCATATTAGTATTGAGTACATTAGATACTTTTTCCCATTCTTGAGAAAGTTTACTAAGAAGAATGTGTTTCAACTCCATTTAGGTAAACACAAAAGATGTAAAGTCTCCATCTTTTCTTATGGCCGAATAGTACTACATGGTGTACATACACCATAGTTTATTCATTCATGTTTTTTTTTTTTTTTGGTAGAGGCAGAGTCTCACTTTATCACCCTCAGTAAAGTGCTGTGGAGTCACACAACTCACAGCAACCTCCAACTCCTGGGCTTAGGAGATTCTTTTGCCTCAGCCTCCTGAGTAGCTGGGACTATAGGCTCCCGCTACAACATCATTCATGGTTTGATGGGTGATGGGTATTTGGGTTGCTTCTAAATCTTGACAATTCTGAATTGAGCTGCAATAAACATTCTGCTTAAAATGTCCTAATGGTGAAATGATTTTTGTTCTTCTGGGTAGATACTTAGTAATAGAATTGTGGGATCAAATGGAAGGTCAACTTTTAGTTCTTTGAACATTCTCCATACTTCTTTCTAGAATAGTTATATTAGTTTGCAATCCCATCAGCAGTGCAAAAGTGTTGCCTTCTTTCCAAATCCATGTTAGAATCTGCTGATTTGGGACTTTGAGATGTGGTTTTATCTCACTAGGGATAGATGGTAAGTCAGAGTGGTTTTGATCTGCATTTTTCTAAAGACTGGGAACAATGAGCATTTTTTCATGTGTTTGTTAACCGTTCATCTGTCATCTTCAGAAAAGTTCCTGTTCAAGTCTTTTTCTGTCTTATAAATGGAATTGTTTGCTTTTACCTTGTTGAATAATTTGAGTTCTCTGTAGATTCTAGTTATTAGTCCTTGGCCAGATCCACAGTATGCAAGTATCTTCCCCTATTCTGAAGTCTGTCTCTTTGTTTTAGCTGTGGTACCCTTCACTGTGCAGAAACTTTTTAGCTTGATCATGTCCCATTTATTTATTTTTGGTGTTCCTGCCATTGCCAAGGGGATCTTCATAAAATGTTTTCCCAGGTCATTTTTGTCAAGCATTTTCTCCACAATCTCTTCTAGAATTTTTTTTTTCATGTCTTTTTTTTTTTTTTTTTTTTTTTGTGATAGCGTTTCACTATGTTGCCGTGAGTAGAGCACTGTGCTGTCACAGCTCACAGCAACCTCAAACTCTTGGGCAATTCTCTTCCCTCAGCCTCCCAAGTAGCTCAAACTACAGGTTCCCACCACAATGCCCAGCTATGTTTTTGTTGTTACAGTTGTCATTGTTGGTTAGCTAGCCTGGGTCAGGTTTGAACCCACCAACTTCAGTGCATATGGCAAGTGCCATAACCACTGTTCTATAGGTGTTGAGCCTGTTTTATGTCCTACATGTAAATCTTTTTCCAGTAAGAGTAAATTTTTTCAGGGGTGAGAGGTGTGGGTCCAGTTTCAGTCTTCCACAGGTGACTAACCAGTTCTCCCAAAACCATTTATTAAATAGTGAGGTGATGGTTATGTTAATTAGTTTGGTTTAAGCATTACACATTGTATATCAAATCATCACATTGTACCCCATAAATGTATACAGTTATGATTTAATAAAAATTAAGTTAAAAAATACATGGGGATTCTTTTCCCCAGTTCATGTTTTTGTTGGGTTATTGACAACTGAATGACAACATGTGGCCAGGTTTATCTCTAGATTCTCTGTCTTATTCGTAGATATACATCTGTATTTTTGTGCCAGTACCATGTTGTTTTGATCACTACAGAATTGCATCATCACTTAAAGTCTGGTAACATGAGTTCTCCAGATTTGTTTTTATTTCTTAAAATCATATTGGCTATTCAGAGTTTTTTTCTGGTTCTATATGAATTGAAGCTCTATTTTTTCAAGTTCTCCAAAGTATGACATTTGTGCTTTGTTGGGAATTGCATTAAATCTGTAGATTGCTTTGGCTAGGATGTACATTTTAACAATGTTGATTCTTGTCAGCCATGAGCCTGGTTTGTTCTTTCTTTTGTTAACATCGTCTGCTATTTGCTTTCTCAGCGTTTCACAGTTCTCTCCATGGAGATCCTTCACATCTTTTGTTAGACATATTCCCAGGTATTTCATTTTCTTTGGAGCTACTATAAAAGATATTTTGTCTTGGATTTTATTGTCAACTTGACTGTTATTGGCATATATGAAGGCTACTGATTTGTGGACATTGATTTTGTTTCCCAAAGCATTACTATATTTCTTGATCACTTCTATGAGCTTTGTAGTTGAATTTGTGGGCTTTTCCAAGTATAAGATCATGTCATTCACAGGAGGGAGGGTTTGACCTCCTTTGTCCCCATTGGAATACCCTGTATCTCCTCTTGCCTGATTGCAATGGCTAGGACTTCCAGCACTATGTTAATAACAGTGGTGATAATAGGCATCCTCATCTAGTTCCAGTTCTAAGTGGAAATGCTTCTAGTTTTTCTCCATTCAATCTGATATTGTCTATGGGTTTGTTGTAGATGACCTCCCTCAGTTTAAGAAATGTCCCACCTAAGCCTATTTTCGTAGTTGTTCTTGTCAGAAAAGGATACTTGATTTCGTCAAAAGTCTTTCACATGTCACCATGTGAATCATGAACATATAGTTCATAAAATAGGTTTACTGGGTACTGACATAAATCCCAAAGTACTAATATAAACACTTTCCAATACCACAATTCAGTGTCAATCCACTTGTACAAGTCCAGTGAGACAGAATTCCTATACAACATAAGTGGAACAACTTTATTACTCACAGATATGCAGCAAGGACAATAGGGACCTCAGATTGATGGAAAGCCAGTCCCACCAGACTCAGGAGATCTACCTATGATGGGTGGAGTCATCTATCTGTACACCCCATGTTCTATAGCAACTGAAAAACCCAGTGCACTCCACCCTGGGTTTTATAACTGTAGTCTCTTGATACCCGGAGCTAAAGTGTTTCAGAGCATCCTATTCTAAAGGGGATTAAGATAAAGCCTGGGCTGCTCTGGTCAGTTCCCCTTTATCTCAGAACACTACACACTCTGCAGTTGTTCCTCATAACGACAGGTGACAAAAGGAGGAAAAGCTGCATTACTAAGGCCATCTGAGGACTTGTCCTGAAATAATTAGCTTATTAAATATTACTGGTAAAATTGATTTTAATGACTGAATAATAATCCACCATATATAAATTAGTTTGGACAAAAGGAATATAAATAATACCATTGTATATAATGATAGACATTACAAACAATGGTAGCATTTCATTTCCCATTTTTCCCTCAAAAGAGTGATTCTTATTGATATTAGAATTACTTTTTAAGTTTTCTAAATACACTGTATTGCCAAAATGCTTTCTAGAAAGTCTTGCCAAAAATTGATAATATTTTATAGCTGTTTATATTTCTCTAAGAGGTATCTTGTGCTTCCTTCCACGCTTGATTATATTATTTTTGTTAGTGATTTTATTCACTGGATTTTAAGGACATGTAAACTTTATTATAGTTCCTTTATGTGGTAATAAGCTGTTAGAAGCCATTATGGAAAATTATTCTCTTCACAATTGCTGTAACAAGCCAAAATAAAACAAAATTAATGTATATGCTAATAGATAAGCAAGAATTACCAGACCCATATAGGCGAGATTAGAAAAGTAGTGACACATATGTTTTGAAATGTTTTGACAAAATTTGAACATAAGAGTAAAAATAAAAGAGAAACAGTGCAACCTATTGCTACTTATTAGCTAGATTTAAAAACTATTCCTGTACCTCACTTGATAATTTTAATTTGTTTGGAAAATACCTGATAATAAATGAAAAGCCAACAAATGGAAAAAAAATTGTTAACTTTTATTAAAAAAAATTTGGTGACTACTATCCTAACTATGATATTCGAATGATATCACAGATTGAAAAGTCTAACAAACAAAATACTTTATATAAGCAACAAATAACAATGGGAAAGTAAAGTGCTGTAGATAAAATGTGATTCGGTAAAGGCTCATCTTGCTCACCAAGGACGTAGAGAAGACTGGAGAATGGCTGGTAGTAAGTAGAAGTGTTGTGACGGGTCATTATTTAAGATGTATTAGTTTATTATGTACCATTTTCTATATAAATTTTCTAACCAAAAATAGACTTCTAGCAATTTTGGTCTTAATCTTAATTTAGGAATAATGTTTAAGATAAAAAATGTACATTTAGTACAAAACAAAGGCTAACAACAAAATATTTATGCATGGAAAATAGACTGGAAATTCATCAAAAATGCAATTTGTCCATATCTTTCCACTGATGTATGTATGCAAAGTAGAAAAATCTGAGCTCATTCTAGTATTTTGCACAGGTCAAACTTATTCAATGTGATATTCTTTGACAAGAAACAATGTAGTTGAGTAAATGTAAATGTGGAGTATGTGGTTTTTTTTTTTCAGATAAATTATTGAAATGTAACTCCTTTTGTATAGTTAGTTGATATATTTTTGGATTAAAGATTTTTTTACCCTCCTATAATTCTTATGAAAGCTATAAATTGGTTTCATAGTAAGACTGAGTACATTGGATACTTTTCTTTCATTCTTGAGATACTTTGCTAAGAAGAAAATGTTCCAGCTCCATTCATGTAAAAATGTAAGAGGTAAACCTACAGTGTATCTTACAAGGGTATATGTGAAATTTATTAGGTGTAGAATATAAATACCTTAACACAATAACTAAGAAAAAGCCGTGAAGGCTATGTTAACTGGCTTGAAGGCTATGTTAATTTAGTTTGATAACTAAGAAAATGCTATGAAGGCCTTGTTAACCAGCACATTGTACCCCATGATTGCATTAATGTACATAGCTATGATTTAATTAAAAAAAAAAGATTTTTTTTTATTTATTATAAAAGCAATTTCTGTTGAACAGTGAAAGTAAAATTTTTTTAACAAAAATAATTCTTTGTTTTGTTTTTGAGACAGAGTCTCACTCCATCACCCTGGGTTGAGTGCTATGATGTCATAGCTCACAGCAACCTCAAACTCTTGGGCTCAACAGATCCTCTTACCTTAGCCTCCTGAATAGCTGGGACTACAGCCTGCCACAACACCTGGTAACTCTCTCTTGCTCAGGCTGGTCTTGAACTCCTGATGTCAAGCAATCAACCCGCCTCAGCATCCGAAACTGCTAGGATTAGAAGTGTGAACCACCACACCCAGACCCCAAAACACATTTTTAATTACTGCATTTATTTTATCTTTACTGATTATTTTAAACTAATTGTCAGATATGACAGTTCACCACTAAGTAGTTCATTATGCATCTCTATAAAAGAGATATTTTAACAAAATATGATTAATATGTGAAAATATTTTTCTTAACATATTTATTTTT
>CAUYQV010002055.1:0-11466 GCA_963574575.1 Galagoides demidoff | reverse complement strand
CTGGGACCACAGGCGCCCGCCACAACGCCCGGCCATTTTTTTGGTTGCAGCCATCATTGTTGTTTGGCGGGCCCGGGCTGGGGATTCGAACCCGCCACCTTAGGTGTACGTGGCTGGTGCCTTAGCCGATTGAGCCACAGGTGCCACCCTTAACCTGACTTTCAAGGCCTTTTGAACTCTGATCCCTGTCTGGCTCTCTTTCCTCATGTTCTACTCCATGTTTCCACATTCTCCCAGCTCCAGTCAAACTCAGCTGCTTGCCAGTTCTGCAATCCCCAATGTTTACACCTCTCAGTCTTTGCTTTGTGCTGTTCCCTTTGCTCAAACCCGTTTTGTGCTCCCCCCTACCTTTGCTGGACTACTACTTGGTGCTTCTCATCTGATTGCCACCCCCACATTGCAGGCCTGAGATAGATGTTCCTCCTTGATGGTCCTGTAGCAGTGATCACAGAGGGTTGTGATTGTGTTTACTTGGCTGTGTTCTAAATCAATATACTCTTAATCCTTGACAGTGACTTGTTTTAACTGTGTCTCCAGCACCTAGTGAGATGTATGGCACACAGTTGGTGCTCAGTATATGTTCAGTGAATGAATAAATAAATATTGTATTGAATTGTTGGGATTGCTTGACTCCTAAGGAATTAAAAGCATTTTCTAGGTGATCTCCTATCCATCCTCATGTCACTTTGTGAAGACAGGGAGAAATCTGATCAGAAGTGGAATTGACTACTTTTGAACTGCACTTGCTACCACCCATGAGCAACCAGAGTGCTCCAAGACCTGAGAGTTTGGTGGGAGCAGGGAGGTGGTAAACTTCTCCCTGTGTAGTAGTGATAATGGCTGACATCTATTTTGTATTAACTTGTTTTAGCCTCACAAATCCCTCAGGTATATAACATTGTAGTTCACATTTTACAGTTGTGGTGTGACTGTGTCTGCTCTGTCTTGTAGAGCCTAGGAGAACTCCTATTATACCCATTGTGCCCATCTTCCCTTTCCAACCCTTTATTTTTAGATTATCTCCTGTTACATGGTAGAGCTGTGGAGGGACATGGTTATGGTTCTGTACTCCCAGTCCTCATGCTCTTTGGGTGTTTAGCCTTTGGCTTGACCTCTTACCTCCTTCAGGAAGGTCTCTCTGAAGTTGGGAGGCCTCTTCTAGTTAAGTTAGAGTGTGGCTGGTTGACTGCAGAAGGCCTAGAGTTTATCAGCACCAGGATGCCTTAGTCACTGACCCTCCAGGTTACTATCTGCCTCTCATGTGGACTCTTGAGTTGGAAGATGATTAGATTTGGAAGACAGATTTCAAAAAGTTTAAAACCTCACACCTGTAATCCTAGCACTCTAGCAGGCTAGGTGGGGCTGAGGGGTATTGCTGGGTATTGCCTGAGCTCAGGAGTTTGAGACTAGCTTGAGCAACAGTGAGACCCCATCGCTATTAAAAATAGAAAAACTGGCCAGGCGCTGTGGCAGGTGTCTGCAGTCCCAGCTACTAGGGAAGCTGATGCAAGAGGGTCACTTGAGCCTATGAGTTTGAGGTTTCTCTGAGGTATGATGCCACAGCACTCTACTGAGGGTGACAAAATGAGACTCTATCTAAAAAAAGAAAAAGGTTAAAACTAAATCTTTAATATTCATTTTCAGCACAATAGCTGGGTTCTGTGCAGGACTAGATGTGGAAGGGTGATAGTTTTTGCTCCAACCTCCTTGCTTTTAGGATCTTATGCATATTTGTCAATGGAATGACGAAATTTCAAGATAGCCAGTTGCTGAATCTGCTTCAATGGTGGCCTGATCTCTAAGTGTTGGGTGGCCAGGTGCCAAGACACAGAGCAGAGACTTCCTAAGTCCAGCGTTCACTCATTCATTCAGTATTTATTGAGGCCTGCTGGTGTCTGGTGCTGGGCTGTGCTGATGATAGGTGAATAAGCTGTAGTTTCTGCCTTTGGGTTGTTTACTTCGTTCTAATGGGAGAGAGAGACAAAAAAGAAAAAGAAAACAAATGCAATAATTGGAAAAAACAAGCCATGAGGGAAACAAAACACATAACACAGCCAAAGCCTGTTAAAATGTAAGTCAGATCTCAGGACACTTCTGCACAAAACCCTCCAGTGGCTTCCAGCTCACTCAAAGTTAAAGCCAGAATCCTCATCTTTAATCTAAAGGCCACTTCAGTTTCCTCTGACTTCATGACCCACTGTTCCTTACTGCTCCCGCAGCCACATTTGCCTTTCTGCTGTTCCTCAGACATGCCTGGCACACTTCCACCTTTGCACTGGCTATTTCTTTTGCCTACCAGGCTCTTCCCCAGATGATGTCACCTTCTCAAGGAGGCCTTTTGTGTTCACCTTAAATTTCAAACTCCCTCTTTCCCCTACCCCAGTCCTCCTTCCCTGCTTTTTTCTTCCATAGCACTTATCACTAATCTAAGACAGTGTGCATTTTACTTATTTGTCTTGTTTATGGTCTCTGTCCCTCACTAGGATGTAAAGTCCATGAAGGAAAGTATTTTTGTCTGTTTCATTAACTGCTATTTCCCAAGCATGTAGAACAGTGGTTCTCAACCTTCCTAATGCTGTGACCCTTTAATACGACCCACAGGTTGAGAACCAGTGATGTAGAACCACTTCTGGTACATAGACTATGCTCAGTAAATGGATGAGTAAGAACACTGGGGTATGGGGCCAGAGAAGTACCTGAAGATAGTACATGTAAGGAAGGTGTCTTTGAAGTGATGTCATCTAAGCTGAGATTTGAAGGATAAATTGGAGTAGCCAGGAGATGATAATCTAGGCAGAAGGGTCAGCAAGGGCAGAGGCAATGAAGAGCCTGGCAGTCAGAGGAACACAGAGGACCTGGAGGCCTGGGGGCAAGGGCCTGGCCGTGCTCAAGTCACAGCCTGTGTAAGAGCTCCCTGCCTCCCACAGCTCTGTCACTCTCTGAGCTGATGCCCATGGACCTGGCCTCACTGAAGATGTGGCCACATGATCTCCTACCCTTGCCCTTTCTTCTCTCATTTATTTACTTGTCTTACATGTATTGGCTATAAATGGGCTGGATGTCTGGCATTTTCTTTCTTTTTTTTTTTAAGACAGAGTCTCACTTTGTCACCCTTGGTAGAGTGCTGCGACATCACAGCTCATAGCAACCTCAAACTCTTGGACTTTAGCGATTCTCTTGCCTCAGACTCCCAAGTAGCTAAGACTGCAGGTGCCTGCCACAACGCCCAGCTGTTTTTAGAGATGAGGTCACACTCTGGCTCAGGCTGGTCTCAAACCTGTGAGCTCAGGCAGTGCACCTGCCTTGGCCTCCCAAGTGCTGGGATTACAGGTGTGAACCACCACATCTGGCTTTTTTTTTTTTCTTTTCTGAGACAGAGTCTCACTCTATCCCCCTAGGTAGAGTGTCATGGCATCATCATAGCTCACAGCAACCTCAAACTCCTGGGCTTAAGTTATCCTCTTCGTTAGCCTCCTGAGTACCTAGGACTATAAGGCACCTACCATAATGCCTACCTAGTTTTTCTATTTTCTTTTTTTTTTTTGTAGAGACAGAGTCTAACTTTATCACCCTCAGTAGAGTGCTGTGGCCTCACGTAGCTCACAATAACATCCAAATCCTGGGCTTAGGCGATTCACCTGCCTCAGCCTCTTGAGTAGCTGGGACTACAGGCACCCACCACAATGCCTGGCTATTTTCTTGTTGCAGTTCGGCTGGGGCCGGGTTTGAACCTGCCACCCTCGGTATATGAGGCCGGCACCCTACTCATTGAGCCACAGGTACCACCCTCTATTTTCTTTTTTTTGAGACAGAGTCTCACTATGTCACCCTCAGTAGAGTGCCATGACTTCATAGCTTACAGCAACCTCAAACTCTTGAGCTTAAATGATTTTCTTGCCTCAGCCTCCCAAGTAGCTGGGACTACAGGCATCTAACTCCTGGCTATTTTTTGGTTTTAGTTGGCCCAGGCTGGATTCAAACCCACCAGCTCTGTTGCATGTGGCTGGTGCCCTAGCCACTGAACTATAGGCACCAAGCCAAGTTTTTCTATTTTCAGTAGAGACGAGATCTCACTCTTGCTTAGGCTGGTTTTGAACTCCTGAGCTCAAGCAATCCACCTGCCTTGGTCTCCCCGAGTGCTGAGATTATAGGCATGGGCTACCATGCCTGGTCTTGGCATTTTCTATTTTAGTATAGTCAAAACAGCTCGAGAAGTGGAGCAAATGTATCTGTGATTCAGGCGAACCTGTTGGATGGAACATTGAGAAGCTGCTTTCTAGCAGAGGTTGGTTTATAAAATATGGAATTTCCCCAAGAAGAGAGTTGAACAGTAGTCATTCAACTATTTATTGAATACCTGCTGTTTGCCAGGTATCAGTCTAGGAGTTAGGAATACAGTAGGAAACAAGATGGACAAAATCCTTGCTGGCATGGAATTTACATTATGGAGGGAGAACAAATAGACAATAGTAGTATGTTTTATAGTGTGTAGATTAGAAGTACTTTGAAGAGGAGAAAAAGAGGAAAGAGGGTTAGGAAGTAGTAGGGATTGGTAGAGGGGGTGTACACAATTTTTAATGAAGTGGTCAGTGCTGGTGTGGTGGCTTATACCTGTAATCCTAGGGACTTGGGAGCCTGAGGTGGGAGAATCACTTGAGACCAGAAGTTCAAGACCAGCCTGGGCAATATAGCTAGATCCCATCTTTTAAAAGATGGAAAAAAAAAAATTAGCCGGGCATGGCAGCATGTAGCTGTAGTCCCAGCTGACTTTTTTTTTTTTTTTTTAGAGACAGAGTCTCATTTTGTCAACCTCGGTAGAGTGCCATGGCATCACAGCTCACAGCAACCTCCAGCTCTTGGGCTTAGGCAATTCTCTTGCCTTAGCCTCCTAAGCAGCTGGGACTACAAGCACATGCCACAATGCCCACCTATTTTTTTATTGCAGTTTGCCCAGGACTGGGTTCAAACCTGCCACCCTCAGTATATGGGGCTGGCGCTCTACTCACTGAGCCACAGTTGCTACCCTGCTTAGACTTTTTGAGCTCAGGAGTTCAAGGCTGCAGTGAGTTATGATCATGCCACTGCATTCCAGTCTGGGTGACAGAGTGAGACCCTGTCTCTGACAAAACAATAAAAAAGTGGTCAGAGAAGGCCTCAATGAGAAGGTGACGTTTGAGCCAAGACTTAAAAGAGGTGAGGGACTGAGCCATAGGATATCTGGAAAAGCCTTCCTAGCAATGTGCAAAGGCCCTGGGGCAGAAACATGCCTGTTGTGTTCAAGGGTCAGCAAAGAATACTGTGTGGCTGTAGCTGAGGTAGTGATGGGGAGAAAAGTTCAAACGATAATGGTGAGGAAGTGTACCATTTCTTTCTTTCTTTCTTTTTTTTTTTATTTTGAGACAGAGCCTCAAGCTGTTGCCCTGGGTAGAGTGCTATGGCATCACAGCTCCCAGCAACCTCCAACTCCTGGGCTCAAGCGAGTCTCCTGCCTCCGCCTCCCGAGTAGCTGGGACCACAGGCACCCGCCACAACGCCTGGCTATTTTTTTTTTTTTGGTTGCAGCCGTCATTGTTGTTTGGCAGGCCGGGCTGGATTCGAACCCACCACCTTGGGTGTACGTGGCTGGTGCTTTAGCCACTTGAGCCACAGGTGCCGAGCCAAAGTGTACCATTTCATCCAGGCCTCGTGGGCCATGAGGCCATGGTAAGGACTTTGGCTTTAATTGTGAGTGAGACAGGGAATTGTTGGAGGATTTTGAGCAGAGGGGTGCCACTGTCTGACTTAGACTATAATAGGATCATTCTGTCTGTTGCTGAGGTGGGTTGCTGGGCAAGCCATGTTGGTAGCAATCTCGATGGGGGTGATGGTGGCCTAGGGGCAGGGGGTAGTGATGGAGCTGGGGAGAAGCTGTTCCTGGATTCTTGATTCGTTTTGAAAGTAGAGTCAATAGGATTTGCTTAGTTTAGATGTAGATGTAGGGTATGAGGAAGAATATGTTGTTAAGAGACTCTGGGGTTAACTCAGCACCCATAGTATAGTGGTTATGGCGCCAACCACATACACCAAGGCTGGCAAGTTCAAATCCAGCTCAGGCCAGCTAAACAACAATGACAACTACAACCAAAAAATAGCTGAGCATTGTTGCAGGCACCTGTAGTCCCAGCTACTTAGGAGGCTGAGGCAAGAGAATCACATAAGCCCAAGAGTTGAAGGGCTGTGATGCCATGGCACTCTACCAAGGGCGACATACCAAGACTCTGTCTCGAAAAAAGAATTCAAAAGAGATGCTGAGGTTTTTAGCCTAAGAACCTGTTAAAGAGGCTTAGCACCTGTAGCTCAGTGCTTGGGCCTGCCAAACTATATGACAACTACAACCAAACAATAGCCGGGCGTTGTGGCGGGTGCCTGTGGTCTCAGCTATTTGGAAGGCTGAGGCAGGAGACTCGCTTGAGCCCAGGAGTTGGAGGTTCCTGTGAGCTGTGATGCCATGGCACTCTACCCAGGGGGACAGCTTAAGGTCTCAAAAAAAAAAAACCAAAAAAAAACAAAGGCATTCTACCCAGGATGACAGCTTGAGACTCTCTCTCAAAAAAAAAGAACCTGTTTAAGATAGTGTTGGCAGTAACTAGATGGTGAAGACTGCAGATTAGAAAGTGGGAAGGGGAAGGAAGCAAGAGGTCTGTTTTCATGTTAGGTTTTTTTTGTTTTGTTTGAGACAGAGCCTCAAGCTGTTGCCCTGGGTAGAGTACTGTGGCATCACAGCTCATAGCAACCTCCAACTCCTGAGCTCAAGCAAGTCTCCTGCCTCCACCTCCCAAGTAGCTGGGACTACAGGCACCCACCACAACGCCCGGCTATTTTTTGGTTGCAGCCATCATTGTTGTTTGGCGGGCCCGGGCTGGATTTGAACCTGCCAGCTCAGGTGTATGTGGCTGGTGCCTTAGCCTCTTGAGCCACAGGCGCCAAGCCAGGTTTTTTTTTGTTTGTTTGTTTGTTTTTTTGGCGGGGCTGGGTTTGAACCTGCCACATTTGGTATCTGGGGCCAGCACCTTACAGGCACCGCCCATTTATGTTAGGTTTGAGCTGCCTATTAGTCATATAGACATTCAAGTGGAGATGTCAGTAGACAGTCTGTGCCAGGATTTCAGGGGAGAGGTTGGGTCTAGGAATATAAAGTTATGAGTTGTCAGCATGTGGATGATACATAAAGCTGTGATCTTGGATAAGGTCACCTAAAAGGGAAATAGTGTAGATGGAGAACAGAAGAGGACCAGGCCTGAGCCCCGGGGCACTTGGTGTTAAAGGAAAAGAGGAAGAGGAGGAATGAACATGATTAAGAAGGCATGGACAATGGGGTAGGAGGGAAAGCAGTGTGGCATCCTGGAGTCCAAAGGAAGGTGTTTCAGGGTAGAAGGAGTGATCATAGTGTCAAATGCTTGTCAGCATGAGACTTGCTTGTTATCTGACTCGAGTGCTGGATCTTCTGCTGGCAGAATCTGACATAACCTGGCATTGAATCTTATCCATCCTGACCTCATGTACTCCTTTTCCTTCCAAATCCTTGCCTTTAGTCAGGTAAAGGGGTCTCACAGACTTCGGAACATATGTTCTTGTTTTGGCCTTGGGTAAGTCACTTCTCTCTCAGTGTCTCCAGTTCCTCTTTTTTTTTTTTTTTTTTTTGAGATAGTCTCACTCCTTTGCCCTTGGTAGAGTGCAATGACGTCATAGCTCACAGCAACCTACAACTCTTGGGCTCAAGCAATCCTCTTGCCTCAGTTTGTCTCTTTTTAGTAGAAATGGGGGTCTCACTTTTGCTCAAGCTGTCCACCCACCTTGGCCTCTCAAAGTGCCAGGATTACACTGCACCTGACCACATTATTATTTTTTTCCCTCCTGTCTAGAAGACTTTCCTTTTTCTTGGCAGATCTTTCCACACATTACTGTCTGTAGATTAGTTGAGGACTGGCACCTGATGCTAGAATGAGATTCTACTCAGTGCTGATAAAAGAACATTTGTATGTGGCATTTGTCTGCCTTGAGTTTCTTTACATTTTGAGGCTTTTAATTGCTAGGGGACCTCAGGAGATTAATTGGAGATTGAGTAAAAACTAATCCATTTTAATAGCAATGGATCTGTTTTTTATCCAAATCCCAAGAGGCCTGTAACTTGGCAGGCTCACTCAGTCAGGCTTTCTTTTTTTTTGAGACAGAGCCACAAGTTATCCCCCTGGGTAGAGTGCTGTGGCATCACAGCTCACAACAACCTCCAACTCCTGGGCTCAAGCAAGTCTCTTGCCTCAGCCTCCCAAGTAGCTGGGACCACAGGCGCCCGCCACAACGCCTGGCTATTTTTTGGTTGCAGCCATCATTGTTGTTTTTGGCGGGCCTGGGCTGGGATTTGAACCCGCCACCTTAGGTGTATGTGGCTAGTGCCTTAGCCACTTGAGCCACAGACGCCGAGCCCAGTCAGGCTTTCTTGAGGCACATCGCTAAACGTGACATTCCCTGTATCCATACTGATGGACTAGCCCTAAAGTGATCTGTAATTCAACATCCAAGGGACCCTGTAGAGATACATGGTAACTCATTTCACATGCCCTTGCCTACAGTATGTGTATTCCCCCCCCCCCCCCGTGGTAATACAGGACTTTTATTAGAAGTTAAAAGGAATACAGAAAAAGTAAAAAGCACCAGAGCTTCTGGAAGGGGGAAAGAACTGAAGAACTCCCACGTGGGCTCTTTTATCTGGGGGTCTTAAATCTAGAGGATTACACACAGCATGTGTATTTCTGATAGGGCTTTATTCAGAGAGGAGAAGTTGTTTTGCTGGACAGAGTGGGACATGTATGACCTTATGGTGGGGAGAGTTTTGGTACTACCATTTTCTAGCTATGTGAGTCCAAACAAATGCCTTGACCTCTCTGAGCTTCAGTTTCCTCATCTGTAAACTTATGATATTATTAAAACCTTCTTGGCTCGGCGCCTGTGGCTCAAGCGGCTAAGGCACCAGCCACATATACCTGAGCTAGTGGGTTCTAATCCAGCTCAGGCCCGCCAAACAACAGGGACAGCTGCAACCAAAAAATAGTTGGTTGTTGTGGCAGGCACCTGTAGTCCCAGCTACTTGGGAGGTGGAGGCAGGAGAATCGCTTGAGCCCAGGAGTTGGAGGTTGCTGTGAGCCATGATGCTACAGCAGTCTACCCAGGGTGACAGCTTGAAGCTCTGTCTCAAAAACAAACAAACAAAACTTTCTTCACTGTTTATTGTGAGGACTAAATTTAAAGCTCTTGAGATAGTGTCTGGCCCATAGTGCATATCTACTTGCTATTACTACTCCCATTGCCTCCTTTGTTTGAATTTCATGCTGAGTCTGAAGATCACAGCTTATTTTTTCATAGTTATTGAACAGACTTGAAAGAGCCTGTCTCTGAGTTTGGTGACCATGTTCTCTCAGAGGGAAAGTCTGAAATCTGGTTTCTCTACTGCTGACTCACCTTTTAATCTTCAAGTTGGCCTTACCTGTTTCCCTGTCCATAAATTTCAGTGCTTTCCTGGGAGGACCCTTTTCCTTTTTAAGAAGAAACTGTCAGACGGTGGAGGAGTGGTGAATAGAATATCATCTCTATCCACCTCTAAGCTCCGTGAGAGCAAGTACACACTGAAGGGCATGGCACAGATTAGGGGAATATTTGTAAAATCCATAAACCTGTGCCCTTGAAACACAAAACACATGGAATTAACAAAGTTTGGCTTTTCTGTCCCTAATAAACTGGTATCACCCTACCCCTTTTATATACTCTTTTCCTAACTTAGCCTTGACTGTCCTTGAATTAACATATGCCTTGGAGCAATTTTCTGAACAGCTATTCATCAGAGAAAGGTTTAACAGTGGTAGTTTCAGCAATAAAGTTAGAAAGTACCAAAATAGACCTCAGAGATCCATTTTCTTGCCCAAATATCCTTGAATTCAGAAATGGGACATGGCAACCAAATCAGACTTTGTCAAATGTCTCCTTCCCTTTTTCCTTTTTTTTTTTTTTTGAGACGGAGACTCAAGCTATCCCCCTGGGTAGAGTGCTGTGACATCACAACTCACAGCAACCTCCAACTCCTGGGCTCAAGCGAGTCTCCTGCCTCAGCCTCCCAAGTAGCTGGGACCACAGGCGCCCGCCACAACGCTCGGCCATTTTTTGGCTGCAGCCATCATTGTTGTTTGGTGGGCCCGGGCTGGAGATTCGAACCCACCACCTTAGGTGTACGTGGCTGGCGCCCTAGCCGATTGAACCACAGGCGCCAAGCCCCCCTTTTTTGTTTTTTTCCCCTTGGAAACATCTTAGGTCATACTCTTAGAATGGTTATGCTCTACTTCCTCTTGTTTTTTTGTTTTGTTTATTTGTTTTGGGGGTTTTTTTTGTTTGTTTTTGTTTTTGTTTTTGGCCAGAGCTGGGTTTGAACCCACCACCTCCAGTATATGGGGCCGGTCCCCTACGCCTTTGAGCCACAGGCGCCGACTGAAACTTAAATTTTTTTTTACAAAGCAAAAAATTATATAATTGAACAGAGAAATAACATTTCTACAATAATTGTTGAGAGTTCAATATCTCACTTTCAATAATGGATAGATAAGTGAGAAAATAAAGGATTTAAATAATACAATAAACCAACTAGATCTGACAGACACATACAGACAGCTCTCCCAAACAACAGCAAACCCATTATTCTCAGTGCCCCTGAGATATTTTCCAGGATAAACCCTATGTTAGATCATAAATTAAGTCCTAATAGATATACTTAATTTATGATCTAACATTTTTTTTTTTTTTTGGCAGTTTTAGGCCAGGGCCGGGTTTGAACCCACCACTTCCGGTATATGAGGCTGGTTCCCTATTCCTTGAGCCACAGGTGCTGCCTTTAAATTTTTTTTTTTTTTCTCTAGAGACAGTGTCTCAGTTTGTCGCCCTGGGTAGAGTGCTGTGGCATCACAGCTTACAGCAACCCCCAGCTCTTGGATTTAGGCAATTCTCTTGCCTCAGAGCTGGACCACAAGTGCCTACCACAATACCCGGCTATTTTTTGTTGCAGTTTGGCCATTTTTTTTTTTTTAAGATTTTTGAACCAGGTTACTTTGATTAGATTTGTTATGTAAAGACCCTCTTATAATTGTGCCTCGCCCTCAAAAGGTGTGTCACACACTGTAATCCCCCTCTTTCCCTTTCTTTTCCCTCCCCCCCACTGTGTAAGTAGGTCATTAATTGTCTTCATATCAAAACTGAGTACACAGGATTCTTGCTTCTCCATTCTTGTGATGCTCTACTAAGGATAATGTGTTCCACTTCTATCTGGTGTAGATGAAGACAGATGAATGGATAACAAACATATGAGAACATGTTCATTGTTATGGGTGGTGCCTGTGGCTCAGTGAGTAGGGCCCTGGCCCCATATACTGAGGGTGGCGAGTTCAAACT
>CAUYQV010002048.1:0-11561 GCA_963574575.1 Galagoides demidoff | reverse complement strand
AAACTATAACTGAGAAAATGACATGAAGGCTGTGTTGATCAGTTTGATGGAAGTATTTCAGATTGCATGTGAAAACCCCACACTGTACCCCAGAAGGGCATTAATGTACATAGTTACCATTCAATAAAATTTAAAAAAAAGGGGGGGGATACAGTTTGGGGGGACTCTCATACCCTAGAGTTCAGGCAGAAGCTGGGGGCATATAGCCACTTGCAATTGCCTAATTGCGATACAATTGTCCCCTGGGTTCAGTGGATATGGGTGGCAGTATTTCAGCTTTTAAGACCTTAGATGAGACTGAGCCCAAGCCTGATCTCCCTGCCCTGGGTCGTCTGCTTAACAGAGCTAAGGGGGCGGAGATTTTGGACACTTGAGGCTGCAAGTTTGGATGATACCAGAGGAATTATTGAAGGTGGAAATGTGATTATTTCTGTTGGAAGGGAGAAAATCCTCTGAAAAGGGGATGAATGGGAAGAGCTATCATGGTAGACGAAAAACAGACTAAAGGGTGAGGGTTTGTGGGGAATGGGGAAGGGAAGGGAAGCAGAGGACATCCATCTGGGCACCTCCTGAAGGTCCAGGGACCATCCATGAGAAACACCCCTGAGGAAGCCCATGATCCTCATGCAGTATTAAGAGGAAGGAGGCTGCCTGGGCTGCATCCCAGTCCCCACATCCCATCTGCATCTTCACCCCTAGCCCTTCAGCCTAAGCCCCTATTGTATGCACATCTGGACAAGGGCAGATATGCCCTGCACCCAGCACAGACTCCCTTGGCCCACTGATAATCAGCTCATTCATCTTAGCCATGACCAGACCAGCCAGTGAGGCCATCCACAGGTACACTGCATGCACAGAGGGCAAGAAAGGGGCCTCTGATGTCATCTCTCATTTTGGCTGCCCAGGGTCTCCATCACCCAGGTCCACCATCCGCTTTCCTCCCAAACTTGGTCTGGCCAGGTCCACACTCCCCTCTAGTGACCTTGAGCATTATTACAGTCTGTGTAGAGCTGGGCTGTTTGTTTGGGGAAATAGAAACCGAAAATACTTTTCTTCTCAAGACCATAGCTATATATTCATTTGAAATTAAAAAAAAAAAATTGTAGCTTTCCAAATGCAATGGGAAGTTTGTTACTTTTCCCTTAGATCAAATCAATGAGAATGAAGAATGGCTTGAAGAAAAAAGAAAGGGAAGTTTATTAACTTGTTGACAAATGAGGAGAGTAAGGGGACTAGCATCCCAGGGATCACCACCCTCCCTTTAAGCAGAAATACAGGGCTCATTACAAGGAGGTTTTCAGCAGTGGGTCTTGACCAATGTCATATGTCCTGGCTTAGGCTACTGTCGCTTTACTATCTCTGGTGTTTTCATTCTTGGGCCATGGTGACCTTATCCTCAGTCACTTGATCTTTTGTTCCTTGTCCTTGTCTGGAAAATCCTGTTTCCAATAATAAAGAACAAACAGCAGAAAATATTTTTTTCCACTCCTTTGATTACTGTCCTTGGGATGCAATGCAAGTTTTAATTCTCAAAAAGGGTGGCTGTTACAGACAGCAACTCATGAAACATTCCATTGCCTTTTCCCACCTTTGCCTCTATTGCAAATTCCCCACTGTCAACTTTAAACTCCACATCTATGTGAGAAGGGATGACGTAGTCATCAAGCTACTTCCTACTGAATTCGAGCAACATTTTTTTTTTTTTTGAGACAGAGCCTCAAGCTACCATCCTGGGTAGAGTGCCGTGGCATCACATCTCACAGCAACGTCCAACTCCTGGGCTTAAGCAATTCTCTTGCCTCAGCCTCCCAAGTAGCTGGGACTGCAGGCACCCACTACAACACCTGGCTGGTTTTTGGTTGTAGTTGTCATTGTTGTTTGGTGAGCCCTGGGCTGGATTCGAACCCACCAGCTCTGGAAACAGGCAAAGGAGGGTATAAACAACAACAGGCAAAGGAGGCTATAAACAACAACTACAACCATGAGGAGGACAAGGGGAAATAGAGGAACCCTAATAAGAAGGATTTCATCCTGCTTGGGAACCAAGAAAGAAAATTAGAAAACCAATTACCTAACCCTGCCCCCAAATCTCCACTTTCTGCAATTTGCTGCCACCAGCTTGTTGCTTAATATTCTCAAAACGTACTTCCACCTCTGCAGAGTAATCTATATAAGCACAACATGAAAAATTAGCTAAACACAAATGCCTCCCTGCTCTGCAAAAATATTATCCAGAACTACTTGAATTTAAAGATTTTTGTTGAGCAGTTATTGCCAATGCTGTTTCAATGGCAATAATCCTCAAGGTCACAAATGGATTGCAAAGCACATGGTGATGAATGAGCTGCCACCCCCATCAGGAGAAGGAACTGTACCCAAAGAAGTACTCATCTCCATCTGGGATTCCCCCAGGAGATACTGTTTTAGGTTTCTCCAGATGGAGTCCCCAACTAAAATTTCTCTGGTTATTCATAAAAATAATTTTTGGGACCTAGTCCA
Source organism: Galagoides demidoff (assembly GCA_963574575.1). Taxonomy (NCBI): domain Eukaryota; kingdom Metazoa; phylum Chordata; class Mammalia; order Primates; family Galagidae; genus Galagoides; species Galagoides demidoff. The sequence goes on along the minus strand of CAUYQV010002048.1, from coordinate 9,062 downwards.
GTGAGCAGTCTCAGATCTGTTACAGGCCAGGAACAGAGTGGTGAGGGGCCCCAATAAATAATTCCCCCACTGTCCAGCTATGTAGTAATTCCTAAGCCCAAGGAGTTCCTACTTCACCTGTGCGGGCAAAAATGTATCCATGGGGTACACAGATACTATCGGGTCCTATTCGGAGGTTACAGAACCATTCTTGGATAGCATTAAGGTTAAATTCTTAAACCAAGGATCTTTGTAAGGAAGGTGATCTTGTCCTTCCCAGAGCTGACTGTTAAATTTTCCAAGCCTCAGATATAAATTTTTTCACAGCATAGTATAATACAAATGGGAACTCCTCGGTCATTATCTAAGGAGTCAACCACTTACTAACAAAGAAATCTAGAGAAAGTGGGGCTGAAAAGAGTTTAACAGTTGCATTCTTAGGATAAGTGGTCCAATTACAAATACTGGTAAGCCAGTAGAAAGTGCACCTGCAGGAATGTGGGCCCATACTGTTGCCTTGTACACAGTGTCTGATACAGGGCTGTATAAGAAACACGGGACCCCTGAGTATAGAGATATTAGTTGCAACCTGCAGATAATTTGGGAGACCAGCGTTTTGGCAAGTTGAGAATGTCAAAAAGTATATCAGTGAAACTCCATACAGGAATAACTATGGGATCAGATTGGTGTTACATCCACCAAGGATTAGGATGGCAAAGTCAGCACTTACATCAGCAGAGGAGGAGATAGTTTGAGAAATCTTCACTAATGAGTTTTCCCTCCATTCCATAGACAGAATTAATAACCAAAGAAACATTAGCAAAAATATCCATATTTTCATTTTTGTTTTTCTGAGATAGATACTTTAGGTCACCTACAGCCTGCCCCAGCCACTGAGCTTGTGTCCTCTTCTTCTACTGGGTACCTCTTTACTCTGGAATGATGGACCCAAAATTTTGCTCCTGACAATTTTAACAAGGGTGGGTTGTTAGAAGTACTTCATAAGGTCCCTTCTATTTCTCTGCCAATTGTTGTTCAGGTTCTTGTTCTTTCCTGGTTTTAAGCAACACCCAGTCTCCTGGATTAAAAGGGGGCAGGGGTGCTCCCAACTAGGGTGGGGACCTGAAATAGGTAAGCTCAGGTTTAGTGGTTAGCGTTTGATTTATTGTTTGACACATTGCTTTACCCTATTTTCTCCACTTAGGGTGTATGACCATTCTTACCTCAGGGTGCCAGGAAGAGTCTCCCATGAACTATTTCATAGGCATCTAAGTTAAGCCTGTTTCTAGGATCTACCCTCATCCAGAGCAGGGCAAGCAGCAACACCTTAACCCACTTCAGATGAGTTTCCTGGTCTAATTTTGCTGTAGTTTTCTTTAAAGTCTGATTCCTTTTCTCTTTTTCCTATAGACTGAGGTCCCAAGGATGTGTGCCTTTTCCATTTTATATGCAGAGTTTCACTTGCTTGTGAGTTACGTCTAATATAAAGGAGAGTCCCTCATCACTCTGTGTGTAGGGAGTCCATACGTTGAAATGAGTTCCTTCAGAAGGATTTGGGTAACTTGAGACACTCTGTTCAGGTAGGATAAGCTGCCCAGCATGAAAAGGCATCTTTTACTTCAACCAAGTATTTGAAGTTTCCAGGCATTGTAGGCATCCGAGTGAAATCAATTTGCCAGTCAATGAAAGGATGGGTCCCCAGTGTTGGGGTCTCTGTGCAACAGGTTGCTTTTCCATTTTTGGATTGTCTGAAGCACACAAAAGGAAGCTCTGAGGGCAGTGCCTGTGGTTCAAGGAGTAGGGTGCTTGCCCCACATGGTGAGGGTGGCGGGTTCAAACACAGATTCAGCTAAAAAACTGAAAGAAAAAGAAAAAAGGAAACTCTGAGTTGTTTGTCGGACAGTTTGTTGAAAATGTGGTCCTTTTAAATAGGGTCCCACCGAATCCATTAAGGTGTCACTCTCACAATGTGTGCACTCATGGAGGTGCCCTCAAGGTGCTGAACCAAGGCTTCAGGTAGAAGACTGAGTCCGTGAGAATCTATGTCCACTTAGCAGTGCCATCCCAGGTTTCAGAGCCCCAGCCTCTATCTGTCTTTCCCTTTTCCTCAGTGTGGAGGGTTATATTGACGTAAATCTAGCTGGGGCATTAAGTTCCAGAGGAACTGCTCACCTTTAGAGGCCTGATTTCTTTTTGCAGTGTAAGTGTGACCAGGAAAGTGTATGAGAGCTACCTCATGGGAACCAGCCACATCCTGTATCAGGGCCATTGTTTCTGTCACATATTTTATATCCTGTTTCCTGCCATCAGGGGCCCCTTTCCTCCCAGGTAGCACCATGTGCATGCACAATCATAAAAGCATATCTATTGTTTATATAAATGTACAACTTTTCCCTTTGGATAACTGAAGAGCTCTGCTTAATGCAATCAGCTCAGCTTTCTAGGCTGCTGTCCCAAGTGGCAGGACCAGTGCTTCTAGAATCTGTCATTCCATGACCACTCCACACCCAGCCCTTCGTTATCTGTTGTCCACGAAGCTGCTCCTGTGGGTGAAAAGATCCCAATGTGGCTCTGGCATTGGCTGATCTGCTAGAATAGATGGCTTCCACAGTCTCTAGAGTCATGCTGCAGAGGTTCATTCTCTTCAGGTGGTAACAGGCAGGATTGAGAGTGGGCCCTGTCTTTAATATTTGGATTATCCAAAGGATGTCTTGATATTTTACTAGGCTTCCTGTGGTCAGCCAATAAGTCCCTTTGTTCTAATAAAGCCACAAATATCCACATGTGAAAGATGGATGGTGTATAGGAGCACGTACTACAACAGCTTGTCCTAAGGTAAACTTTTTAGCCTCTTGTAACAAGTCAAGAGTAGCTGCTGCTGCCTGGAGGCAAGGAGGCTATCCTCTCATGGTATCGTCCAGTTGCTCTGACAAGTTATGACACTGGCCAGTGTGGGATGCTTCCCAGCATCTGTACTAAGACTTCAAGGCTCATTCCTTACTTTTCATGAATTTAAATTCTTTCTGCAAATTAGGCAACCCCAAAGTGGGGGCAGTCACGAGACTTTGCTTTGTCTGTCTTTTGTTCCCTCCTCCTCCTCCTCCTTCTTCTTCTCCTTGTCCTTCGTCTCTCTCCTTCTTCTCCTTTTTCTCCTCCTCCTTCTTCTTCCTCCTCTTCCTCCTCTTCCTCCTCTTCCTCCTCTTCTTCCTCTTCTTCCTCTTCCTTCTCTCTCTCCTCTTCTTCCTCTTCTTCCTCTCTTCCTCTTCCTCCTCTTCTTCCTCTTCCTCCTCCTCCTCTTCTTCTTCTTCCTCTTTTTCCTCTTCCTCTTCTCCTCCTCCTCCTTCTTCTTTTTCTTCTTCTCCTCCTCCTCCTCATTCTTCTTCTTTCTTCTTTCTTCTTCCTCTTCCTTCTTCTTTCTTTTTCTTCATCTTCTTCTTTTGCATTTAGATATATTATCTCTTTTTTCCTCTGTCTTTTTTTTTATTATTGGAGATTCATTGAGGATATAAGAAACTAGGTTACATTGATTGTATTTGTTAGGTAAAGTCCCTCTTACAATTGTATCTTGCACCTAAAAGATGTGGCACACACCAAGACCCCAACCTCCTTTCTTCTTCCCTCTCTCTGCTCTACCTTTCCCCCACCCCCCCTCATTGTTTCTCTATCTGCTCTCCCCTTCCCCTACCCCCACCTTGTCATCGTCATTAATTGTCTTCATATCAAAATTGAGTACATAGGATTCATGCTTCTCCATTCTTAAGATGCTTTACTAAGAATAATGTATTCCACTTCCATCCAGGTAAGTACAAAGGCTGTAAAGTCTCCATTTTTTTAATGGCTGAATAGTATTCCATGGTGTACATATACCATAGCTTGTTAATCCATCCCTGGGTTGGTGGGCATTTAGGCTGTTTCCACATTTTGGCTATTGTAAATTGAACTGCAATAAGCAGTCTAGTGCAAGTGTCTTTATGATAGAATAGGTTTTTTTCCCTCTGGGTAGATGCCCAGTAATGGGATTACAGGATCAAATGGGAGGTTTAGCTTGAGTTCCGTGAGGGTTCTCCGTACTTCCTCCAAAAAGGTTATATTAGTTTGTAGTCCCACCAGCAGTGTAAAAGTGTTCCCTTTTCTCCACATGCACTCCAGCATCTTCAGGTTTGAAATTTTTGTGATGTGGGCCATTTTCACTGGGGTTAGATGGTATCTTGGGGTGGTTTTGATTTGCATTTCTCTAATAATTAGGGATGATGAGCATTTTTTCACGTGTTTGTTAGCCATTCATCTGTCTTCTTTAGAGAAGGTTCTATTTATGTCTCTTGCCCATTGTTATATGGGATTGTTGGCTTTTTTCATGTGAATTAATTTGATCTCTATAGATCCTAGTTATCAAGTTTTTGTCTGAATCAAAATATGCAAATATCCTTGTGTAGGTTGTCTATTTGCTTTGGTTGTTGTCTCCTTAGCTATACAGAAGCTTTTCACTTTAATTAAGTCCCATTTGTTTATTTTTGTTGTTACAATTGCCACGTCAATCTTCTTCACGAAGTTTTTCCCCAGGCTGATATCTTCCAGTGTTTTTCCTATGCTTTCTCTGAGGATTTTCATTGTTTCATGCCTTAAATTTAAGTCCTTTATCCATCTTGAATCAATTTTTGTGAGTGGAGAAAAGTGTGGGTCCATTTTCAGTCTTTTACATGTGGATATCCAGTTCTCCCAGCACCATTTATTGAGTAGGGAGTCTTTCCCCAAGATATGTTCTTGTTTGGTTTATTGAAGATTAGGTGTTTGTAAGATGTCAGTTTCATTTCCTGGTTTTCTATTCAATTCCAAATGTCTATGTCTCTATTTTTGTACCAGTGCTGTCTTGACCACTATTGCTTTGTAGTACAGCCTAAAATCTGGTATGCTGATACCCCTGTTTTTTTTTTCTTTATTACAGAGAACTGCCTTAGGTATATAGGGGTTTTTCTGGTTCCAAACAAAACGTAGAATCATTTTTTCAAGTCTTGAAAGTATGATGTTGATGTTGGTATTTTAATAGGGATGGCATTGAATCAGTAGATTGCTTTGGGAAGTACAGACATTTTAACAATGTTGATTCTTCCCAGCCATAACCATGGTATGTTCTTCTATTTGTTAATATCCATTGCTATTTCCTTTCTTACGGTTTCATAATTTTCTTTATAGAGGTCCTTCACCTCTTTTGTTAGGTATATTCATAGGTATTTCATTTTCTTTGAAGCTATGGTAAAGGGAGTTATGTCCTTCATGAGCCTCTCATCATAACTCTAATCTAAAGAGATAAATTTTCCTCTCAGAACTGCTTTTGTAGTATCCCACAGGTTTTGGTAGCTTGTGTCTTCATTGTTGTTATGCTCAAGGAAATTGATGATTTTCTGTTTTATTTCTTCCCGCACCAAACTGTCATTGAATGGAAGGTTATTTCTTTTCTTTTCTTTCTTCCTTCCTTTCTTTCTTTTTTTTTTTTTTTTGTAGAGACAGAGTCTCACTTTATCACCCTCGGTAGGCTGCTGTGGCATCACACAGCTCACAGCAACCTCCAACTCCTGGGCTTAGGCAATTCTCTTGCCTCACCCTCCTGAGTAGCTGGGACTAAAGGTGCACACCACAACACCCAGCTAAGGTTGTTTAATTTCTATGCCTTTGTGTGTGGTTGAACGTTTTTGTTGGAGTTGAGTTCCACCTTTAGTGCCTTGTGGTTTGAGAAGATACAAGGTAAAATTTCAATTCTTTTGATTCACTTGAGGTATGTTTTGTGTCCTAGGATATGATCAATTTTGGAGAATGTTCCATGGGGTGATAAGAAGAATGTATATTCTTTATCTTTAGGATGGAGTGTTCTGTATGTGTCTATGAATCACAGTTGTTCTAGGGTCTCGTTTAAGTCTCTTATTTTTGTTTAATTTCTGTTTAGAGGATCTGTCCATCTCTGTAAGAGGAGTGTTGAAGTCCCTTGTTATTATGGTGTTATAGGATATCATATTGCTCAGACTGAGGAAGGTCTGTTCCAAGAATCTGGGAGTATTTAAGTTGGGTGCATAAATATTTAGAATTGAAATGTCTTTTTGTTGAATTTTTCCCTTGACTAATATAAAGCAACCATTTTGGTCTTTTTTGACTTTAGTTGCTTTAAATCCACATGTAACTGAAAATAAGATTGCAACTCCTCTTTTCTTCTGAATTCCGTTTACTTAAAAAATTCTCTTCTAACCATTAACTCGGAGTTTTAACTTGTCTTTTGAAGCTAGGTGTTTTTCCTGCAGACAGGAAATGGATGGCTTGTGTTTTTAAATCCAGTCAGGCAATCTATGTCTCTTCAGTGAGGAATTCAAGCCATTAACATTTATTGACTTTTTTTTTTTTTTTGGCAAGGGCTGGGTTGGAACCTGTCACCACCAGCATATGGGGCTAATTTCCTACCCTTTTGAGCCACAGGCACCACCCCATTAACATTTATTGAGATAATTCATAAGTGTGGTAGTGTTCTATTGATCTTATTTTGTGAGAGTCCATTGCTTAGTTTTATCTTTTGCATCATTGTGAAAGTTAGGTTCTGACCTTTAATTTCTGAGTTCTTACTTTGCTGTTGATTCATTGTGATGTTCGGTGTGTAGAACAGGTTGAAGTATTTCTTGTAAAGATGGTCTTGTGGCGAATTTCCTCAATGTTTGTATACTAGTAAATGATTTTATTTCTCTGTCTATTTTAAAGCTTAACTTAGCAGGATATAGAATTCTGGGCTGGAAATTGTTCTGTTTAAATAGATTAAAGGTAGATGACCATTGTCTTCTTGCTTGAAAATTTTCATTAGAGAAGTCTGCAGTCACCCATATGGATTTGCCACTGTAGTTCAACTGACCCTTACTCCTGGCAGCTTGAAGAATCTTTTCTTTTGTGTTGACTTTGGACAGGTTCATCAGAATGGGTCTTGGAGAAGCTCTATTTGAGTTGAGGTGACCTGGGGTCTGATATCCCTCAGAAAGGAGTGTGTCAGAATCTTCGATGATATTTGGGAAATTTTCATTTACAATATTCTCTAGTATGGCTTCCATTACCCTGGGGAATTCTTCCCCTTCTGGGATACCTGTAATTTGTATGCTTGAACACTTCATCAAGTCCCAAAATTCTGTCAGTGGGTGATATGTCTTCTCTCTCTTTTTTTCTTCCTCTTTAACTATCTGATTTATCTCAAGAGCTTTGTCTTCTACCTCTGAGATTCTTTCTTCTGCATGGTCTAATCTGTTGTTGATACTTTCTACTGCATTTTAAGTTCCCCAATTGACTGCTTCACTTCCTTCAGCTCTGCTATATCCTTTCTGTATTCTTTATATGGTTCATCTCTTATTTGATTTTGTTTTTGGATTTCCTTTTGGTTATTTTCCACTTTATCAGCAGATTCTTTCATTGTTACCATCGTTTCCTTCATTGTTTCATTATCTGTATTGTAAATTCCCTTTCTGTCATTTCTAACATTTCCTTATAGGTGGAATCTTCTGCAGTAGCTACCTCATGGTCCCTTGCAGTGGTTGGTCTGGACTGGTTTTTCATGTTCTCAAGATTTTTCTGCTGATTCTTCCTCATGAGTGTTTTCTTTTATCTGTTTCTTTGCTCTAAGTTTCCTTTCACTTCCTCTTCCATGCCTTTGGACTAGGGTTTCTATGTGTCCTTTTGGTACAGGACCAGAAGGCTGAGAAGATTGAAGAGCAAGAATAGAAAAAAGAAAAAAGAAAAAAGAAAAAAAAGGAGAGAAAGGAGAGGGAGTGAATAAAAGGTAATCTTGACAAAAAGAAGAGAGGCACAGAAAGAGAGAGACAAGAGCAATATAGGTGTACAGTATGGTACTTTGACCCAACCTTAAAAATCCCCAACCTGTGGGGGTGCCAGTTTCAGTGGTTCCCTTGAGGTCAGTAGCTCTTTGCTAGCCTGTTTGGACATAGTACCCAACCTCCACCAAGTAAAGAGGAAAGACAAAATTTTATAAATCAAACCAAAACAAACAAACAGAAAACTTTAAAGGATAAAACTGGGGGGAAAACCAAGTAACAGGGGTAGAAATACTAACAAAGACGAAGTTCTAATTGTTAAAGAAAGCAACAAAGGAAAATTATATTTAAACTAGAAAAATGAATAAAGAAAAGAAAAACCAAAAGGGAAAAATGTTGAAATTAAAATAAAACAAAGCAGTATATATATCTTGTTTAATATTGTCTGGGCAACAGGTGATCTGAGTATGAGATGTTAATCACAATGCTCATAGGTCTATATGAGATGGAGACTGGAGGCCTCTGCTGATTTCTCAAACCCTGGAGGGTGGAGAGCCTAAATCTCTCCTCAGCCCACTTAAAAGGCACTTTGAACTGCTAACCTTGGCTAAGCAGAAGCTTTCCAGGAAAGCACTTGTCGGTGGGCTCACTTCCGAAGTGGCTGTCTATTAACCCAGTGTCCCCAGACTGGTCTCACTCTATGCCCCTGAGGGCAAGGCTGTAAGTCTTTTCAGTCACCACCTTTAGGCTGCTGAGTCCCTAGATTACTTGCCCAAGGTCTCCAGCCTGATCCTTGCTCTGCAACCCTGAGGGGCCCACAGCTGAATACTATTAGCTCCGTCTGGCTCAGCGGCTCAGTCTGGGGCCCTAGACAACTACACAATGCTTAAAGTTCTCTGCATTCTTGCCCAGGGTCTTTGAGGTACTTCAACTGAGTGCCAAGTCCAAAAACAAAACAAAACAAAACAAAACACCAAACAAACAACAACAAAAAAAACTAAACAGCTCACAGGTAGGCCTTTCTTGTTTGCAATCTCACTGTTGCTGTACTTATAGCTCCCAGCAGGATGCGATGGAATGAACGTGCAACCACTTGCCGTTCTCCACTGCTTTTGTCCTCCTCCTGGGGTCCAGAAGTCTCTCACTGACTCCCTGTGTCCCCAAAGGGATGTTTCTGGGCAGATCCCACTGGCCAGAGATGCATGGAGTCTTTTCTTCCCAGTGCCCAATTGCAAGGAAGAAGTTACTAGGCCACCATCTTGCTCTTCCCTCCTCTGTTTTGTTTTTCAAAGGCAT
>CAUYQV010002038.1:0-14542 GCA_963574575.1 Galagoides demidoff | reverse complement strand
GGGGGATTGGAGGGACCATTTTTGAGGTTTATCTTACAGGGGTACAAGTGAATCTCTCTAAGAGTAGAATCAGAACATTTTAAAACAATAACTGAGAAAATGACATGAAGGCTGTGTTGATCAGTTTGATGGAAGTATTTCAGATTGCATGTGAAAACCCCACACTATACCCCAGAAGTGCATTAATGTACATAGTTACCATTCAATTAAAAAAAAAAAAAGAAAGAGTGATATTCCCCAGCTCTGCACTGCATGGCATCTGAGAGACCCTCAGGCCATGTCATTCCTTGGGGAAAAATGAAACATTCAGGCTACGGCACTTTTATTTCTCTTTGCTTCTTGGGTGCACATTCATGGCAAGGGAATCAAGTCTCTGTTGTTATTTTTAGTTTATCTTATTGCCCCACTTGACCACCTTGACCCCTGGCAGCTCAGCACACACTCTTCTAAATTTTTTCCTTTAATGATACAAGCTGAAGGGGCTGGTTGTGTTTGGAAAGGGGAGGACAGAATCTCCATCCTTCACCCTTCCTTTATTCTCCTTCTCTGTATCCTAGAACAAAAAAGCTATCTCAGGGATTTCACAAAAGGAAGCACAAACAAAAAGAGCCAATAGTTAGATCCCCTGTTATCAAAACTCATGATTTCTTCAAAATAACAGAATGCACATAGCTATAGCTACTCTGTGTATACACACACCCCCATACAGAATGCAAATAGCTATACTCTGTGTATATACCCCCCGCACCTATGTGTATACACATTGGCAGTCATTATTATTCCTGAGCATCAATTTTGACCTTGGTATTTGTGGTGAACTCTTTAGTATTTGCTCTTTCTTTTTGAACCCCAGCAGTTAACCCTTTAAGTTTGGTGTGTTTCCCACTGAAAGAATCTGCCTCTGTAATTAGCAGGGCAGAACTTTTTATCATCTAGCTAAAGTTAGCACTGCCTGTTTTAGGCCTTTCTATAAATAGATACATGCATTGACAAATTCAGGTCGAAATAAATGATAACTTGAAGAAATATGAAATCTGTGAAGAAAATCTCTGGTCACCACACATGTAGGAGTGAGCTTCTACTCAAACCACAGGAAGCTCTGAGGAGGAGCAGGGCGAGGTTGGAATGCACATCTTTGAGAGGTTCTGCGAAGTTGCCATGTTACCAATTTTAGTTTTACATTTTATATGCAATTAGCATTTATAAAATGAACAAATGTTAAGAAGGAAATAGGCACACTCTGAAACCATGATAGCCCAATATAAGCACTCCTCTTAGATATGACATTTTCCATGATGTAAAAATCATTCTCTATGGTTCCTCTGAAAAAGAATATTAAGTAATATTAAAGTGTAAAACACCATTTCCCCATCAAGCAATGTGGTCATCCTATTAAATCTTATATTTAAAAGAAAGGTGGCTTCTTGCCTGTAGCTCAAAAGGCTAAGGTACCAGCCACATACAGCAGAGTGGCGGGTTCAAATCCGGCCAGGGCCTGCCAAACAATGACAACTACAACTGAAAAATAGCCGGGCCTTGTGGCAGGTGCCTGTAGTCCCAGCTACTCAGGGGCTGAGGTAAGAGATTCACTTAAGCCCAGGAGTTGGAGGTTGCTGTGAGCTGTGACATCACGGCACTCTACCAAGAGCGACAGCTTGAGGCTCTGTCTCAAAAAAATAATAATAACAATAATAAAAATAAAAAATAAAATAAAATAAAGGCAATGAAATATTTGGTATAAAATATTCGCAAAATTGATTCAAATGGGTGATAATATGAAATTAAAAGATGTATAAAAATGCATATTGATGGAGAGAATAATTATCTAAAATCTTTAAAGAAATAAGATTATCATGCCAGTCAAAAGCATTAAAAGTTTACTCATATAGAATCATATTCAAATTGACTGCTTTCAAATGTCAATTGTGATGGGAAAGACAAGCTTAAATAAATAAAAATCCTAGCTCCTTGGGCACTAATTAATTTCTCTAAAGATATGTAGCACAGTAAAATCTCTCCTGAAGACCTACTCTAAGAGCAGCATGCTTGCTTTAATTTGGGTATTTAAGAGCATTGACATAAAGACATGATACTGTATTGTTAAAACACCCATCATGGTTTATTATTCTAAAAGGGAAATAATTACATGGCTAGAATGCAGATCACAGGTGCGGGAGAATCTCTGTAACACGCAAGTTTAAGAATATGTCGAGTGAAAAGGAAAAGAAAACAGAAGAAGAAAAATTAGATTTCTGAAGTTTAACAGAAACATAAAGAGACCACCAAAGGGACAAATTGATTATTAAAGCCAAAACCACCTGTCAGGCTTATGAGCTATAAAGACACACACACACACACACATATGTTTTAAGATGACCAGATTTTAAAATTGGTAAAGCAGGACACCATTGAGGTGGGGGGTGCTATTGGCTGAACTGTTTATGGTTAGGGACCCTCTAGAGAAGGGGGTGCTACTTGTTTGTTCCAGACAGTTTGGCTCCTTCTAAGCTAATTGTCCTTGCCTAGAAGCAAGGGAGAGAGCCAGTATCCTTCTGATACTGATTCCACCTGGGTGACTTTCCCCAGGAGGGGAGTAGGGAGTTTACATTAGCCTTTTCATTTCCAAATGAATTTACATTAACCTCTTCATTCCCAAATGGAGTTACATTAACCTTTTCAGCAGCTGAAAACTGTATATTCCCTTCTCATTCTCCCGCCCTTCTCTAGCTTGTCGTGCATTCTTTCCAAACATTGGGACTTTTTTAAAATGCTGCGGGAGGCAGGACAAATTGTTAAAAATTGGGACTGTCCTGCCAAAAGCAGGATGTCTGGTGACCTTAATATATTAGCATCGACTTGTAAAACTGAACATAATAATAAAAGTACTCATAATAATAAATATCATTTATGAAATAATTTTAATGCTGTGGCAGATCTCTTTGAGAATGCTTACTTAACTTTTAAAGAAATGAAGTAATCCTACATTTAAAAAAATCCATTCATAGTTTATATAGAACAAATTACAGATTACGGGCAATGAAGTTGTATAAACTACGTATTTTTAATTTAAAAATAAATCCGATAATCCAGTGTTTTTATTGACTTTGAAGTCTTGAGTATCTTGCCAGAGATAGAACACAAAATTTTCTTCATCAAAATATCTCATACCATATTATGGTAAATATTTTTCTTTAGTCGGTGGCATAAAAATTGAAAAGTAATTTTGTAGTAGGAAAGCAGACCTGGAAGTTGAGATGTACAGTCATCTGCTTAGCCGATGGCTTCAGTGTAACATTTTCAGGTATCACGTAACTCCTGTGCTGCTTTTCGGGAACTTTGGATGTTAACTCTTCCCAGGGCATTAAGTCACATGTTCTGACCTGGGTAAGAATTGCTGTGCAGAATATGCATATGCCTCAAATAACTATGGGATGGTGCTATCCAGTACCAGGGCGTCATACCCGGGGCACACATGGTGCTCCTGCTCCAGGCCATCTAGCTCATATTAACAGGAGGAGTCAGACCGGGTGCAGCAGCAGTCGGGGGGGGGGGGGGGTAGGTTAGGAGACTACATCAACCAGGCAGGAGGAAAGAGGAAAAAGAAGAAATACAAAGTGGTAGAGTCTTTAATACAGATTCCTTTTTTCTTTTTCCTTTTCCTTCCCTTCCCTTCTTCCTTTCTCTCTCTCTCTTTTTTTTTTTTTTTGAGACAGAATCTCACTCTGTTGCCCAGGCTAGCCCTACTGTGCCCTGGCATCAGCCTAGCTCACAGCCACCTCAAACCCCTGGGCTCTGGTGATCCTCCCGCCTCAGCCTCCCAAGTAGCTAGGCCTACAGGGGCCTGGTGCAACACCTGACTTGCTTTTCTATTTTTAGTAGAGATGAGGTCTTGCTCAGGTTTGTCCTGAGCTCAGGCGATCCCCCCACCTCAGCCACCCAGAGCACAGTGACTGTCCCCAGCTAACAGGGAAGTTAATTTAAACAAAGCTCAAAAGAGAAGTTGTACTTTGTCTTATCCCACCGTATGTGCTACCTATCCCTCCCTCTTTTTCTCTACAAAATCTATAAAATCTGCAGTAAGCCTCCAGGAATCTCTAATGCTTTCATGGGAGAACTTTCAAATAATTTATAGGAGACATAGCCCAAGTATTCCTTAGGAGGATACATTTCTTGGAAATTCCAGAAGTCTAGTAAATAGTGCTTCCTTAGGTGGTGGAATTAAACAACGGCGAGCCAAGGGTGTGTGTGTGTGAACAAACCGTCCCAACCTGTCCCCCCATTGGCATGCAACTGTTATGTGCTAGGACATTATGTAGCCTACTGGTGTCTCCTACATGACCCCAGAAGGCTCAGGGAGAACAGTGTCCTAAGGGACAAACCATCGACCAACGAGAAGAGACATCTAGCAAGTTAAAGTTGTTCTTCCCTTTCCCCCAAAAGGCTGTCCTGAGAAACAGCTATTCATATAATCTAAAGGAAGATGGTCCTAAAGTTTAATCAATTAGCAGAGCTTGATACAGAACAGCTCGCCAAAGCTCACTCCTGTTACCTTTGTATCCTTCCCATCCTTTACTGCGGGTGAGTTGAAGGACAGATTCTTACCATTGTCGTAAAGAATGACAATGTTTCCACTCTATCCATAAAGCATTTTGTGCTCTTATGTAGTATGTATTTCTTCCAATACATTGATATCAGTGTCCTACACTCAGGAGGACTGACTCTTTCAGACAAAAAAAAAAAAAAAAATTCTTCTACTGGCGGTTGAAAAACAGGCTTCTAATCACTCACAGTGATTAGACTGGGAAATTTCTGCTGGTTTCCAAAACCTGGTCTTGTTAGTTGTCCCAGGGCTGATCAATAGTATAACCTAAGCCAGTGACTTTGAGAGTTTTAATATGGGGAATGAATGTTTTGCATGACTAATGTTACTAAAGATATTCTGATTGATGGCTAGTTGTGAGCTTGGTTTCAGGGCTATGGAAAGAGCTGAATTAAAAATACGAGATCAATAAAGGAATAGACATACAGGCAACAAAAATAGCCCAGAGGAGGGATTCAGTAGTGTCCCTGCTGCTCTCGTTCCAGGAAACTGTCCCTGGACTATTTGGAAAAGTCAATTCCAAAGTTACTTCCCGTTGGATCTTAGTTGCTTAAGACAGAATTAACTCCTTTTATCTTTAATTGGAATCATTTTGCTTTTAGTTGTGTGTGTCTTGTTCTTTGCTTTATGAAGCTGTTATTCTTCTGATGTCAAAGCGGGAAACCCAAACATTACCAAAGCATAAAAAGAAAAACTCCTTTCGACACATAGATAAGAAGCATTTTTAAAAAATCTAATCTTGAAGGCACACGGCTCTTTAAAAAAATCTCCCTACTCAGGATAATCTCAGAGAAGGTCTCCCAGTGGTTCTTTATGAGTTGATTTAACTTTGAGATCAAAGAGAGCTCTTCCACATGAGACCAGAAATTTTAAACTAGCCTCATTAATCCTATTATTGATACCATCTTCATGTCCTTTACCATCATCCTAATAAAATGAAGAATTACCATCCATGATGGCAGACACTTGTAAAACCAGCTCTAAGCCACTCTCCAAGCCTGTATCATTAGGAGAATGATGAAACTAACGGACAAGCAGCATAAATTACAGTTACAGGGCCACGTTGCTGGTAAGAGGGTAGCGAGTGCAAAGCTGAGCCCAGGGCAGTCTAATTTCAAATTGACCATTTTCAGGTCACCTTAAACATGGGAAGTGAAGGGGGAATGACCCTGACTTTCCATATCTCTATCATGGAATAGTCACTGGGCAAGTTGACTATGTTTCATCATCTTTCAGTCTCTGCCAGTGCAATATTTTAATACTTCTGTCAAATAGAGTTGGTTCATCTGTTTGCCTGTCATAACCTAGTTGATCTTTCCTTGTCAATGGGCCCGTTATATGACCCAGATCATCAGTTTCCTTTGAAGACATAAAGTTTCACGGACGTCATGAAACTATAAAGCATGAAACTTTTAAATTCATTTTTTCCAGAATATAAGAAGGTACACATGTTTACTTCACATACTTTCTTTTTTGCACAACTTGAGTAAAGGTTATAAGGGTGCCTCCCACACAGACAGTGTGCACCGTACCCAATAGGGGTGAATTTACTAACCCCCTCCTCCCCCTCACCCAGCTTTTCATTAAAATTTACTTCCATATTTGCATGTAAGTGTTGATCGATGAGTTCCAACCCGTTACTGAGTACATGTGGTCTTCTGGTTTTTTTTTTTTTTTTTTTTTGATGTTTCACTTAGATGAATGGTCTCCCATTTCATCCAAGTTGCCACAAATGATACTAGATTTCCATTTTTCCTTTGTGGCTGAGTAGTACTCCATGGTATGGAAATATCACATTTTATTAATCCACTCACGTATTGGTGGTCACTCGGGTTATTTCTGTGTCTTTGTGATTGTAAATTGTGCCACTCTATCATTCAAGTACAGGTATCCTTTTCATAAATTGACCCTTTTTCCTTAGGGTGTATAACCAATACTGGGATTATTGGATCATATGGCGGGTCTACTATGAGTCTTTAAAGTAGCTCCATATAATTTTCCATAGACATTGTACTTGTTTGCACCTCCCCCAACAGTGTGTGAGTTCCTTTTTCTCCACAGCCACACCAGCACCTTTGTTTTGGGACTTTTTAATACAAGCCGTTCTCATGAGGGTTAGGTGATATCTCATTGTAGTTTTGATTTGCATCTCCCTAAGGATTAGAGACATTGAGCCTTTTCATATGCTTGTTGGTCATGAGGGTATCTTCATTTGAAAGGTTTCTGTTCATTTCTTGTGCCCAGTTTTTAATGGGGTGGTTTGATTGTTTCTTGCTGATTTGCATAAATTCTTTGTAGATTCTGGTTATTGGTCCTTTATCAGATGTAAACCATGCAAATATTTCCTCCCATTCTGTGGGTTGTGTATTTGCTCTATTGATTGTGTCCTTGGCTGCACAGAAACTTTTTAATTTAATTAGGTCCCATTTATTTCTTTTTGTTCTTATCGTGATTGCTTCTTGGTTTTCTTTATGAATTCTTTCCCTAGGCTGACAACTATAAGAGTTTTTCCAAATCGTCTTCTAGAATTCTTAGTTTCCTGAATTAGCTTTACGTCTTTTAAACATTCTGAGTTAATTTTAGTGAGTAGTGAGAGGTGCAGATCCTGTTTTAATCTTTACCCAGTTTTCCAGCACCATTTGTTGAAGAGGGATTCTTTTCCCAAATGTATGTTTTCGTCTGTTTTGCCAAAAATAAGATAAAGACATGAGGGTCATTTCATCCCTCATTCTCTGTTCTGATCCATAGGGTGTGTCTCTGTTTTTATACCTGTACCATGATGCTTTAGTTAATAGCCTCATAGTATAGCTTGAAGTCTGGTAAGGTGACACCTCCCAATTTATTGTTACTGTGTAGAAGGCAATACATGACAGACTTACAGACAACAGCATGTTGCACAGGGAAAGCCTGAAACCATTTCCACTCAGGACTGGAAACAGGCAAAGCTTCCCACTTTCACCACATGTACTTAACACAGATGGTGTTGGAAGTCCTCGCCAGAGCACTTAGCGAGAGAAGGACATCAAGGGGCCCAAACGGAGAAAGAGGAGATCAAACTATTTCTTTTTCCTTATGATGTGATCTTCTATCTAGAAAATCCCAAAGACTTGATGAAGAAACTCCTGGAATTGATAAACAAATTCTGCCAAGTCTCAGGATACAAAGTCAACATACACAAAATCGGTAGCTTTCATATACACCGCCAACAACCAAGCCGAGAATCAAATTAAAGATGCAATATCTTCCCTAGTTGCAGCAAAGAAAATAAAATACCTGGGAATATGCTTACCAAAGGGAGCAGAAGACCCCTGTAGGGAGAATTATGAAACACTGAAGAAAGAAAATGCTGAGGGTGCGAACAGTGGAAAAATTTTCCGTGGTCATGGATTGGCAGAATCAACATTGCTATAATGACCACACCACCCAAAGTGATTTACAGATTCAATGCAATTCCCATTAAAATACAATGCCATTTTGGGGGCAGATCTAGAAAAAATACTTCAATGCTTCATATGGAACCAGAAAAGATCCCAAATAGCCAATAAATCTAACTTTTCTTTTTTTTTTTTTTTTTGAGACAGAGCCTCAAGCTATCCCCCTGGGTAGAGTGCCCGGGCATCACAGCTCATAGCAACCTCCAACTCCTGGGCTCAAGCGAGTCTCCTGCCTCCGCCTCCCAAGTAGCTGGGACCACAGGCGCCCGCCACAACGCCTGGCCATTTTTTGGTTGCAGACATCATTGTTGTTTGGCGGGCCCGGGCTGGGGATTCAAACCCACCACCTTAGGTATACGTGGCTGGCACCTTAGCCAATTGAGCCACAGGCACCGAGCCTCACTCAACTCTTTTAAGAAAGTAATGTGTCAACTGTACTATAGACCGATTTAAACAAGTAACTCTACTAGTTAAAATCAGAAATAGTAGGCAAAAACTCATTTTATCAAATTGACGAGCTAAGATTTAAGGGCTTCAGTGAACTTCAGATATCCATGTAAATTAGTCTTTTAAAAACATGTTAAACTCTTCAAGTTTTCCTTGTTAGTAATGCAGAAAAGGACATGCTTTTAGTTCTCAGGATCTGTACTCTCGGGCATTCCCGTGCGTGTGTGACCACCATCTGCTGTCTGGGACCTACTCTACTGCTTCATTAGTGTGACATCGTGGGCTGAACAGAGAGAGGAAATTCGCAGCTTGAAGATGTCCAGCTAGTTGGGAATTGTGGCTCTCCCCACTTGACGTCTGCCCCAGGTTGCTCACTTAGCCTTTGAAGATGCAGTAGGCCCACCTGAAGACTGCTGGGAGCACTAATGTGTGACTCCCACTCAAAGGGGACATCGTGCAACTCCAAGGACAATCACACGTGTGTTTCAGATTTCATAGGCTCTGAAAAATGACTCCCTACATTTCAGAGGTGTTGAAGTATTTAGGCGAATCTCTTGCTGGCTAAGGTTCAGCAGTTAAAGACAAGACAAAAATTACCTTGGATTTTTTTTTTTTGTTTGTTTGTTTTTGAGACAGAGTTTCACTTTGTCACCCTCGGTAGAGTGCTCACAGCAACCTCAAACTCCTGGGCTCAAGCGACTCTCTTGACTCAGCCTCCTGAGTAGCTGGGACTACAGGTGCCCACAACACCCAGCTATTCTTAGAGGTGGGTCTCGCTTTTGCTCAGGCTGGTCTTGAACCTGTGAGCTCAGGCAATCCATCTGCCTCGGCCTCCCAGAGTGCTAGGATTACAGGCGTGAGCCAGTGCACCTGATCTATCCACTGATGCCACAAAGTGGGCTGGTGATTACCTTCGTTAAGGTAATCTGGAGGTAAATGCACGGCAGCAGGACTTGCTAAAATGCAGGGGCTAATTCTGTAGCGTCTCCACTATCCTCATCTACACAGTTGGCTCTTTCAAAAGCAAAGTATAATACTGCCTCCAAAGAATGGTTATGGTATGGTTATGGTATTAAGTGTGGCACAGGAAGATGTCAGTATATCGTTTATCTTTCCTGGGGATTAGCAGGCTGGGGCCTCACTCTTGCCCAGAATGTTCCTGAGCTCTAGCTCATCACTACTTCAACAGGTGTGTGTCTGGGAACAATACGACTTCTTAACAGGTATCCCAGGAAGAGGAAGGTGGGTGAATCTGCAGTTGCCCGACACAGCTGACAGCAGATACCTGAGGATTTAAGGGTTTGGAGTCAGGTCACTGGGCAGGCCCAGTTAACAGGTGATAAGATCTGCATGGGTCAAGTGAGCTTGTGTCTAATGTATAGAAAGAGATTCTATCTTCTCTTTTTGAAGAATTTTGTTTTCCTAGGGGAAAAAAGGAGGAAGCAACTAGTTGATTCATAAAACAAATGATTGTGTTAAACCAAGGAAGAAAAAGACTATAATATCAGTACTAAATAACCTTTCAGAGATCTTTAAGTTTATAATTAAATCCCAGTGTAAAAAATTACAATGAAGTTAAAAATAATTTCTCCAAGAGCTACCTAGAGGCAGGAACAGGGCTGTACACCACACCTCTGTACTGACTGGGATGTGTTGGAAGTAATGCTTAATTCCTGAGAAACACTTTACTGTCTAGTCTGAGTCTCACCTACTGGGCTGATCTCCGAGTACTCGGCAAAGTCGTGCAAAAGGAAACCCCTGGATGGCGGTAGTGGCCTGAGGTTTGCGGCGGTGGGCAGTCACTAACGGGTGCAGGGATCCAAGGCTCCCACTGCACAGAGCTTTCTGCTTTGGGCCTTTGGAGTCTGATACCTTTTTTTTGAGGCAGAGCCTCAAGCTGTGCCCCTGGGTAGAGTGCCATGGTGTCACAGCTCATAGCAACCTCCAACTGTTGGGCTCAAGTGATTCTCCTGCCTCCGCCTCCCAAGTAGTTGGGACTATAGGCGCCCGCCACAACACCTGGTTATTTATTTATTTTTGGTTGCAGATGTCATTATTGTTTGGCGGCCCGGGCTGAATTCGAACCTGCCAGTTCAGGTGTATGTGGCTGGTGCCTTAGTCGTTTGAGCCACAGGCACCGAGCTTTTTTTTTTTTTTTTTTTAGACAGCGTCTCAAGCTGTCACCCTGGGTAGAGTGCTATGGTGTCACAGCTCACGGTAACCTCAAACTCTTAGGGTTAAGCGATTCTCTTGCCTCAGCCTTCCACGTAGCTGGGACTACAGGTGTCTGCCACAATATCCAGCCATTTGTTTTGTTGCAGTTGTCATTGTGCAGGCCCCGGCCTGGTTCAAACCTGCCAGCCTTAGCATATGTGGCTGGTGCCTTATCCATTGAGCTATGGGTGTCACCCAATCTGGTACCTTTTCTTGAAGGAAGAAGTCAAATTTTTTCTCTATCCCAAAATAATAAATACTTCTGGGGCCAGCTTCCAAAGAGTGTGGCACTACCCCTATGCTGTACGGCTGATAGATGACACTACTTAAATCTGTAATAGTGCCCAAAGAAAATTATACTCCTCTGCCTCTGCTATTGTGAAGGACGCTTCTTGTACTGGTCTTGTGTGGGAATTTCCTATAAGATTCAAACAAAATAAGCACACATGCACATCCAGGTTTAACTCAAAGCAAAGCAAAGCACTTTCCAAAAAATCTCACCTAGGTTTGATTTTTTAAAAAAGTACATTAAAAAAGAAAAAAATACCTTTGCAAATATAGTCTTGACATAAATTGGCAGGTCTCCATGGGGACTTCCATAACCCCCTACAATACTAAACCCCAAGCCTTCAGAGCCTTTCTCCAAAGTAATAATCTTAGGTGAAGGTGTTCTGAAAACACAATGCACGCTGTTTAATTCAAGAATAGAGATTGAGAGGGAATTTCATTTTCATGGAAGAACACAGATTTGAGAGAGACTTTCATACTGTGAAACTTAGAAGTTAGTTTATCAAATCAAACTCTCAGCAGTCTGGAAAGATTTAAAAATTTCCCACATCTCGCCAGCTCATCACCGACATCTTGGCGTTTTAGGGTTACTCTTTCATACAACCCACGGCTTTCTAATTAAAAAAAAAAAAAAATAAAGCCACAATGCTGAAATTGTCAAAACATACTTGTGTAGTGTTTAACTTTTTTTTTTTTGCAGTTTTTGGCCAGGGCTGAGTTTGAACCTGCCACCTCCAGCATATGGGGCTGGTGCCTTACTCCTTTGAGCCACAGGTGCCGCCCTAGTATTTAACTCTTAAACTTACTCTTTATAGCTGAAGGAAGGTGTCTTCCCAGCCTTGAAGAATGTGCATGGAGACAGAAATGGCATCACCTGGGCATGGTGGGCGCCTGCCAGTCCTTGGGCGACTTGTGTGCCTAACAGATAATGCAGCCGCACAGCTCAGGAAACTGTGTCTCCTTTTCTGCAGTGATGCTCTGGCCACGCCCAGCCCACAGCTCCCACACTGCCACCCAGGGAGGGACTCACTCCTCAGAGCCACCTCCAGTGTGTGGCCATCCTAGAAAGGAGCTTCGAGGATGATCCAGATGGTTCTCTGCTCCCTCTGCACTGGTCCAAACTTCCCTTATGGCACTTACTATGTCCTGTTGTGACTAATGACTTAATCATATTTCTCCTCTACTGCCAGACTCTGGACTCCTGGGGTCTGAGTCATCTGAGCACTCCCAGCCCTGTGCACTGTGCAGGCCACAAAGTCAGGGTCATGACTGTCCATGAGAAATGAAATCCCGCAGGTAGGAGAGAAGCCATGGTGAAGCAAAATAGATAAAGAAAATCTGTTTCAAATGCATAATTTAGATTTTCAGAGCTTCGTCCAGTGTGGAAGTCTTCTCTCTCAGAAACAACATGGCTAAAAATTAAGTAACATATGTGCACTCAAGTAATTCAATGTAGGTTTGGCTGAACCCGATTTCTTATTCCCAAAGGCTACTGTCCGGACAGCAAAATCCTAAAGGAACTCTCATACCGCAGTGAGTATTTGTTTGCTGGCAGCAGCACTTGTTTAAGGCAATGTGCTATCTGAGCGGCAGGGTCACCTGAGATAGACTCGGCCACTCACATACGTGGGGAAATCTGCAAAACGGGGACACTCTTGATCTTTGAACATGCTGCTCTGACTATACTAATCTCCCCTCTCTGCTGCCTCAGTTTTGCATGGCTTATCTTTTTTTTTTTTTTTGTCACTCACAGTAGAGTGCAGTGGCATCATGGCTCACAGCAACCTCAAACTCTTGGGCTCAAGGGATTCACTTGCCTCAGCCTCCCTAATAACTGGGACTACGAGCACCTATTACACCCCCCGGCTGTGTTTTAAAGACAGAGTCTTGCTCTTGGCTCAGGCTATTCTGGAACTTCTAAGATCAAGCAATCTACTTGCCTTGGCCTCCCAGAGTGCTGGGATTACAAGTGTGAGCCACTGAGCTCACCGGACTGCCTTATTTTAGGGTTGATTTTCAGCTGGTTCATACTGATTCTAGTCGTTAAAGTACGTACTGGTTGTTTTTTTTTTTTTTTTTTGAGACAGAGCCTCAAGCTTTCCCCCTGGGTAGAGTGCTATGACATCACAGCTCACAGCAACCTCCAACTCCTGGGCTCAAGCGAGTCTCCTGCCTCTACCTCCCAAGTAGCTGGGACCACAGGCGCCCGCCACAACGCCTGGCTATTTTTGGGTTGCAACTGTCACTGTTATTTGGCGGGCCCAGGCTGGATTCAAACCCGCCACCTTAGGTGTATGTCGCTGGCACCTTAGACACTTGAGCCACAGGCGCCGAGCCGTTACTGGTTGTTTTTAGCAGGCATCCGTAGTAATTGCTGACTGGTCTAACCCATTTAAATTGTTAACTGTTTTGAAGGCCATCCTGCTTACTCTAATTCTTTTTTTTTTTTTTTTTGAGACGGAGCCTCAAGCTATCCCCCTGGGTAGAATGCCATGGCATCACAGCTCATAGCAACCTCCAACTCCTAGGCCCAAGCGAGTCTCCTGCCTCCACCTCCCAAGTAGCTGGGACCACAGGCGCTCGCCACAACGCCGGGCCATTTTTTGGTTGCAGCCATCATTGTTGTTTGGCGGGTCCGGGCTGGGGATTTGAACCCGCCACCTTAGGTGTACGTGGCTGGCGCCTTAGCTGATTGAGCCACAGGCGCCGAGCCCTCTAATTCTTTTAAAACTCAGCTAAAGCATCAGCTTCTACAAGTACATTCCCTATGTGAGTGATGTCCCATCTCCATGGTTTCACCAGATCCTCACTCAGTGGTCCTGCAGTCACCAGCTCTTCTAACTAGGGACTCCCAGTGTTGCTTTTCCAATTTCCTGGCAGCTCCTTGAGGATTGGGACAATACCTTAACTGGCACATCTAGATTTGAGTCCTTAGGGCTGGGCATGGTGGCTCATGCCTATAATCCCAGCACTCTGGGAGGCCAAGACGGGTGGACTACCTGAATTCACGAGTTCAAGACTAGCCTGAGCAAGAGCGAGACCCTGTCTCTAAAAAATAGCCAGGCATTGTGGCAGGTGCCTGTAGTCCCAGTTACTTGGGAGGCTGAGGCAAGAGAATTGTTTAAGCCCAGGAGTTTGAGATTGCTGTGAGCTGAGACACCTCAGCACTCTAACAAGGGTGACAAAGTAAGACTCTGTCTCAAAAAAAAAATTTTTTTTTGAGTCCTCCTTAGAACTCAGCACATATATAGCACCTGGCCTTAGAAAGGTGCTCAAGGTTCGGCGCCTGTGGCTCAAGCAGCTAAGGTGCCAGCTACGTACACCTAAGGTGGTGGGTTCGAATCCCCAGCCTGGGCCCACCAAACAACAATGATGGCTGCAACCAAAAAATGGCCAGGCGTTGTGGCGGGCACCTGTAGTCCCAGCTGCTTGGGAGGCTGAGACAGGAGACTCGCTTGAGCCCAGGAGTTGGAGGTTGCTATGAGCTGTGATGCCATGGCACTCTACCCAGGGGGATAGCTTGAGGCTCCGTCTCAAAAAAAAGAAATAATGATGAGTT